>PVIU01011926.1:30441-62471 GCA_004026605.1 Ondatra zibethicus
GGGGAAAAGAGGAGAGAAGAGGAGAGGAGTGGAGAGGGGAGGGGAAGAGAGGAGAGGAGAGGAGAGGAGAGGAGAGGGGAAAAGAGAGGAGAGGGGAGAAGAGAGAAGTGAAGGGAAAGAGAGGGGAGGGGAGGAGAGGGACAGGAGGGGGAAGGGAGACAGGAGGGGAGAAAACAGAGAGAAGAGAAGAGGACAGGAGAAGGGAGGGGAGGGGAGGAGAGGAGAGAGGGGAGGAGGAACTAGACAGAAAAAACAGACAAAGAAGTAACATCTAAGAAAAGCTCCACAGAAATAAAGCCACGTAAAACCCAGAGATACCCTCCTGTGTGACTTTTCCTGGGAGATGTGAATGTCTCCCTCCTTAGGCAGGACCCTAATGGCAAGTCAAAGAAATTATCTTCCCAGTCCAGCTCAGTGAACCAGTGAGTTTACTGGGGTTGCCTGAAGGAGCATGGGCAACCAACGGGCAGTACACTACTGAAGAGTCTACTCTTAGCTGTAGTTAGCTGCTTACACGGCCTCAGAGAGGAGGGGAGTCTCCTGTGCCATCCTGAGTCCTCCCATGTTCCACGGGAAATGTTAACTGACCCAAGCTTGTAAGGGTCTCATGCAGGCAATCACAGCTGCTCTGGTTCCAAGATGGCAACTGTGTGTCATCCTTAGAGGGCAGCATGCCACAACACCCCAAATAGAATGCATCTTCCTCAACACCCCAAATAGGATGCATCTTCCTCAACACCCCAAATAGGATGCATCTTCCTCAACACCCCGAATAGGATGCATCTTCCTCAATACCCCGAATAGGATGCATCTTCCTCAACACCCCAAATAGGATGCATCTTCCTCAACACCCCGAATAGGATGCATCTTCCTCAACACCCCGAATAGGATGCATCTTCCTCAATACCCCAAATAGGATGCATCTTCCTCAACACCCCGAAAAGGATGCATCTTCCTCAATACCCCGAATAGGATGCATCTTTTTCAAATCAAAGAATAAAACGTGGTTAGATACACGTTGTTTAATATGTGACTGTCAAAACCCAACAGTAATGAGGAAGCCGTGAACACACAAATTAAACCACATGCCATCAACACAGAAGCAAAGGCAAGGATTACATCAGACACCTGATGAGAGTCACATGCTCTAACTACTGAGGAGAAGCCATCCCACCCTGGGAAACTGAAAGTGTCCTTCCAAAGTGAAATAACAGAGATTTACAATTCACTATCATTAACAGGCACCATCAGAAAAGGCTTCAGGCCAAGGACGATACAAGGAGAGAAACTGGAATCCACATGAGGGAACTGTAGGGAGAACACTGTGGAGAGAAGGGTGCTCGAAGCCATCAGGGGCACACGTGCCACAGAGGACAGGGACAGAGTTGGCAGAAGCAGGAGCAGGCAGAGTGAGCAGCACTTCAAGAACAGTGCACAGTGGCCAGGACAGGGACTGTGCTCCCAGAAACTCTCACTTCCATAAGCAGAGAGAAAAGGCCTCTGCCAGTGACAGATACGTCAAAGGGAACTTAACAGACATCTGTCGAGATATTGAGAAAACAGCACTCAGGAGGATTTCAGGGGCCCCAATGGAGGCCTTAGAAGTTGGCAACAGTTGGGTAAAGTTAGAGCCCTGGATAAACACGGCAGATAAATGGAAGCATTCTGATCTTCTCTACAAGGAGAACAGAGAGGCATCAGCCCAGACCACACAAAGGCTCCAGCTGAAATCTTACAGCCCATCAGGAGAAATGGACCCATTTGGGTCTTCCATGACCCAAGGAAGAAAATGAAAATTAGAAAAAAATTGTATCAATGTAAATGCAAGTGGAAAGGGCTGTACAAGAAGTCTGGAAGGCTGGCAAGATGGCTTACAGAAGAAAAGAATTTGCCACCAAGACTAACGACCTAATTTAAATCCCTAGGATTTGCGTGGTGAAGAGAAACAACTCCTGTAAGTTGTCCTCTGACCTACACATGTGTGTCATAGCTTATGTACTACACACACACACACAAACACACACACACCTATACACACAGATACACATACGCACAAGCACACACATGCATGTGAGCAGGAACACATGTGCGCACACACACATACACACATGTGCACAACATATGCACATGCACGCAAACATACATTCTTTTGAAGGGAGTAAAGGAGGGAAGAAGGGGGGCTGGAAAGGTGGCTCAGCGGTTCAGAGCACTGGCTGCTCTTCCTGAGGACTCAGGTTCCATTCTCATCACCCACAAGGTGGTCTAGGTTCAATTCCCAGCATCCATAAAAAGTGGCTCACAACTGCTTGGAACCCTTGTTTCAGGTCTCTGTAGGTACCAGGTACTCAAGTAGTGTTCAAACATACATGCAGGCAAGATGCCCATACATGTAAAATAAATACATTTTTTTAAAAAGGAAGTACAAAGGAAATCAGAAGTAAATTCAAATACACCAGCAATTACAATAAACATAAATTGATTAGACTCTCCAATTAAAAACAGAGATTGTCTGTTTGCTTCAAACCCTGCTTTATGCTATCATCAGGCTAATTTTGCCCTTTGCCTGTCTTGTAATAAAGTTTTACTGGCTCCTTGTCCACAGGTTGCCTTGCACTGGCTGATGTTCCTATCGCAGAGCCAAGTATTTGTGACAGAGCCGAGACAGAACCCAGGACTTTAATATATTTACTTAATGAACATTCGTTGAACAGTTTGTCAAGCCTTGGTTTTAAAGTATAAAGAATAGAAATGTTGAAAGCAAATTAAGGAAAATACACCCAGCAAATCCTAACAAAAAATTCCCATGTGATTCAGTAAGGTAAAATATTCAGAAAGGTGAAAAGAATTATTTCTAATAAAGAGCTCAGGGCAGAACACTGGTCAGCCTCCTGGGGCCGCTTCTGAGGACAGGAGCACCGTAAACCTTGGACAGCTGGGGAAACTGCTAAACCCAACTCGACCCCGACCCTGGAAGAAGACTCGGAAGATGGTTCTGTCCACCCTGAAGATGTGACAGTCCTCAGCCACTGGGTGCCACGGAGTTAAAGCCTCACAACTGCAAAGTCTGCTGGTGCCAAGGAGCACAGGTCCCAAGACACGGCAGAAGTGGAATGGATGACCCCACCCCGATATGGGTTCCATCCCAGCGTCCGACACTCGGGGCACATCAGCTTTAGCTATACGTGGGATGAAGCTGAATGTTCTCAAGGAGTTTTGATGCTTTCATTTTTATTTCCCTGGTTCTGTGAATCTAGCTTTACATATCGTTTCTTTATCATGTAATTAGATTTTTCTCCTGTCAGTTTCTCTCTCTCATCCTAGGATTCTTCTCCCTTTTCCTTCATTTATTTAACCTTGTTGGATTTTTTCTTCCCCTTTCCTTGCATTGCTTTTTCTAAAATTTCATTTATTTTCATTACTTTTACCTTAACCCATTTTAACTCAATAGCTTACATTATTTTGGCCATTTTCTCCCTTGTGGTCACTGGTGATATAGTCACCAGCTCCTCTCACAGGCTTAGGTGTCCTGGCTTTGCTGGTGGTCCCTGTGCTAATGTCCTTGTCTTTTTAGACCTTCACACCAACTGCTCCTGGTCAGTTAGAACCCTGACAGGATCCAGGAGAGCTCCTGTGGCATGTGCACACATGTGCACGCATGTGCCTCAGTGCCGTGTCGCCTGAGGGCACAGTGTGAGCTGTCTGGATTAAGAACTGTGTACACTGGAAGAAATAAAGCCCCTGGGGTAAAGTGGGAAATGGACTTGGTAGAAACACAGTCTCAGGGCCCTCCCAAAGCCCAATTCACCAATCACAACCTCCATGATGCTAGGACAGGGCACAAGAAACCCCAGGGCAGGGTTAGCACTGCTGGGAGAGCAAGGCATGGGAGCTCCAGACACAGAACCATGGCTGCTGCACAGACCGTTGGGGCCACTGAGTGAGTGACATTCTCAGACCCTATCCAAATGAGATGAAAAGGTGATTAGAAGCGAAGGGCAGGGAAGGGGTGCTCATCCACCTCACCTGGATAGCCCCACCCCTGCTGCTTCCCACACCTGTGGCCAACCCCGTGGGGCAGCCACTATGGAAGTCTAGGTGACCTGCCAACCCCGCCGTGGGGCAGCCACTATAGAAGACTAGGTGACCTGCCAACCCCGCCATGGGGCAGCCACTATAGAAGACTAGGTGACCTGCCAACCCCGCCGTGGGGCAGCCACTATAGAAGTCTAGGTGACCTGCCAACCCCGCCGTGGGGCAGCCACTATAGAAGACTAGGTGACCTGCCAACCCCGCCGTGGGGCAGCCACTATGGAAGACTAGGTGACCTGCCAACCCCACCGTGGGGCAGCCACTATAGAAGACTAGGTGACCTGCCAACTCCGCCATGGGGCAGCCACTATGGAAGTCTAGGTGACCTGCTCCTGCCTACTCCCTGGCAACAGGTTCTACAAGTTGCAGCCAGTGTAGCGCCCCTATTAGATTTGGAGCATCAAGATTTTGTCTGTCAAACCCTATGCACTGCTCGGACCCTTCCAGGCCAGGGTGGCTGTTCC
The DNA here is from genome assembly GCA_004026605.1 of Ondatra zibethicus. Lineage (NCBI taxonomy): Eukaryota > Metazoa > Chordata > Mammalia > Rodentia > Cricetidae > Ondatra > Ondatra zibethicus. Next base: position 34,995 of record PVIU01011926.1, read on the forward strand.
TTCATCTCTCCTTCCTCACTCAAAAAACAAACAAACAAACAAAACAAAACAAACCTATACTCCCTGTCTGGACCTTTTGCTCAAACCGAGTATATGTGTCTGAATCTCAAATCCTACCTTTCTTCTGATTCCTTCTGCTTCCTAGAAACTGTTCTTTGGGAAGTGCTTCTGTCACAGTGCAGTATGGAAGAGGCCTGCAGGCCCATGCTGGGGAGGAAGGGCTGATGAGGCCACCACCCTACACTCTGAGCAGGGCAGAGGGTCTCAGAGGCCCTGAACCCCTCGTGTCTGAATCCAGGTTCACCTGTCTGGTGGGGAGGTGTGTGAGCGCATAGGTCACGAGGGCTCAGGGGTGTCCGTGAGCACACGTATGTATATCTGGAGTTGCTAGGAATACATGAGCACATGTACGTACTAGAGAGGTTCTGAGGAAGCATAACTATCTATGTCTCTAGCATGTGTCTGTGTGCATGAGGGTATGGGTATTCAGTTCACATGTGCATATGCACATGCGTGTGTGATGAAGGAATAGTACACATAAATGTGTGTGCACATTCAGGGCAGTAACTCTCTAACATCTGGATTCATTCTGGCTCAGTTTCATACAGTTCCAACTTAAACCACACACTGGTCACAGACCTTCTTGGCTGCTGATTCATAAACCATTTCTTTTCTGATTGCTGCTCATCACCAACCTGCAGCATGGAAGAAACTGCTGTAATCAAGGGCAGCCCCAGCGGGAGCTCAGGGAGGGACAGGACAGGACAGAGCCGCAGGCACAGCAGACTCTGCAGCCAAAGGCATGCCCATCCCTGGGAGCCCCCACATGAGCTTCTCACCGCAGTCTACATGAGAGGAGGATGCACGTTAGAGACAGGAGACTGTCGCCAATGCACATGGAGGAAATAAGCTCAGACATCACCGACAAAGCCTTGAAGCACACAGAGCACAGATTCAGCTCTACTCATTGCTAGACGAGTGATGCCCACATGGCTGCAGTCAGGGATGATGTGAGCACCCACTGCCCATGCATCCCCTGCTGCAGGTGGACCAGAAAGGGAGCACAAAGGACAGAACTATGAGAGACAGTGAGTCTGTGACAGGGGCCACATTCTCCTGGGCCACCGCAGGGACTACTTCATCAGACCATGTCCTCTACCAGTCTCTATCTCCTGTGTCACAGTGAGGCTGGATCAGAGAAAGCATTGGCCTATGTCCTTTCGGATCACCTAGAGAGTCAGGAATCAGGGCAGACACGCACAGCTGATCAGAAAATGTGGCTTTATTTGGCACACAGGTTAGAGAGGCACTCTGCATACAGGACATCCTTCAAAGAAGGACAGGGCAGGGGGAGCTGGTTCATTGTTCTGCATCCTCCCTCCAGGTCCAGGGTGTGATGAACGTGTTTCCCACCTGCCTCCTGTTTAATTCATGGCCAAGAATGGGATTGGACAGGACAGAGTACACATCTTCAGAGAGGGAGCTGGTTTGCAGACACTGGTCAGCAGCAGGTGGGTGTGCTACAGGTGACGGGTCTGCAGACCAGGGTGGGGCAGGAGGGCTGGCAGCACCCGGATGACTGGCAGGAGGAGGTCACACAGACAGGCCGGCAGCTCACAGGCACACACACAGAGGACTGGCAGGAGGGAGCCATGCACACAGTGGGCCTACAGCTCACAGGCACACAGCAGGCCACCTGGTATCTCACAGGAATGCAGATAGCAGGCCTGCAGCAGGATGCCTGGCAAGGGCTGGACACACAGCAGGATGGCTGGCAGGGGCTGGACACACAGCAGGCAGGCTGGCAGCCTGAGGAGCAGCTGGTGTGGCACATGGTGGAAGCTGGCTGGTCTGGAAGAGGGTGAAGATGTCTGGAGCCCCTGTCCAGGGTGGCTTTTATACCCAGCTCAGTGACTCAACCACCTAGGATAGAGCTTTGTGTTTGCTTCCTGTCCTGTTCCCAGTGCTAGCCTTGCTTTTGTTTCTGTATGTTTCTGTTTTTGTTTGTGCTCACCTGGTTAATGGATAATTATATCTCTTCTAAGTTCCTGGAGAAGGCATTAGGGCAAACAGTAAACACCAACTCCTTCAGCTCCATATCAGGCATCTGGGACTCATGGTGGATACATCTGGGCTTCAACAACTTTGGGTAGTCCCGTCCCTCTGCCTCTGCTTTCTGAACTACACGGAGCCTCTTTCTTAGGCAGGTTCCACTCCATGCCTGGAGTTTTTGGTGGTGGGCATCCCAGAGTCCTTACACCTCCAACATCCTGGGGTCTCTATTGAAACTTAGGTTCACCTTTACAACTTCACACACAGGTTTTTCAGTAGACCTAAGATAGTCAATCCTGCAACACAGTCTGAACTTAGAGGTGTTCTGGAACCTTGTGGCAAGCCTTCATAAACCCCACAACTCTTGGAGTTTGCAAGCCTAGAAAACCAAGTAACAATGTTGCCATGTTCTTCTGCACAAGATATAAATTCACTCCCCCCCCCTTGCCATAGCTGGTATTTCCCTCTGTATGCTGTAATTACCATTAAGAATAAAGAAACTGCTTTGGACCTATAGCAGGGTAGAACTTAGGTAGGTGGAGAAAACTAAACTGAATGCTGGGAAAAAGAAAGAAAGAGTCAGAGAGAAACCATGGAGCCGCTGGAGACAGACACCGGTTGGAATCTTGCCGATAAGCCACAGCCACGTAGTGATACACCGATTAATAGAAATGGGTTAAATTAATATGTAAGAATTAGCCAATAGGAAGCTAGAGCTAATGGGCCAAGCAGTGATTTAAATAATATAGTTTCTGTGTTGTTATTTTGGTTCTGGGCAGACAGGACGAATAAGCGGCCTCCTCCTACACCTCAGTGTGCCTTAGCTGGAGAACCTGGGGATAAATTCCCTAGGCAGTTGTTCTGGAACAGGAAAACCCTTTAGCACATTTCCAGTTCCAGGGTTTTCTCCTTCTAAATGAATTTGCATTTTCACAGGTTTGAGAAGTGGGGTCTTGCCCTAGGGGTCCTTAAATTCTTTTCCAGAGTTGAATGTAAGGTTTCTAATGGTGTTAATCACCTCAGGAATCATGTTTTCTCCACACACTCAGCTTGTCTACAACTGTAAACTGGCTCCTCTCCTCACTCACCTGCACATTCTCACATCATCTGCTTGTCTCACTGTAGACCACATGAGAGCAAACAGTCACATGCCACAGCCTGAACACCGAGCTGTCTGGAGAACCTTCTATAAAACGCCTTAGCCCATGATCTTTCAATTCCACTTCACTTAGAGATTTTTGGACAGGGGCAGAAAGCAGTTTTTTGTTTTGTTTTGTTTTGTTTTGTTTGCCTGACTCAACCACAAATGACTTTTAGCACAGTTCCTGATGAGTTCATATTCTTCTCTGAAGCCACACAAGCAATCTTTAGTGCTGCCTATTACTGGAATTCTACTCGTGCATACTCCTATAGGATGGCCCGTTCAGCTCTGCACACAGCATTGGAGAGCTGCTCACAGCTCACAGCTCCAAACCCTTCTCCGTCCCTTCCACTAACCAGCTCTAAAGGACTGTGAACTATATGACAGGACTTCACTGGTTGGTGCTGGAGGATTGTGAGAATGCCTGGAATTTATTCCCAGGATGGCCTTTATTCATAGGCCAGTGTCCCAACAACACAGGACACAGCTGGTCTTCTTTGCATATTCATTTTTTGTCTTGGTGTCTTCTGGTTGCTGTGGCAAAAATGCCTGGGGAAACAGCTTAATAAAAAAAGGGTTTATTTTGGCTCACAGTGTGAGGGGATACAATCTAGATGGCAGGGAACACGTTTGGTGTAGGAGGGTCTTCCTTTCATGTGTTGCTTTCATTGGCAGGGAACACATGGTTGGTGTGGGAGGTTCTTCTGTTTATGTGTTGCTTTCATTGGCAGGGAATGAATGAAGAAACTGCCTTGGCATAGCTGATGGGGCAGAACTTAGGCAGGTGGAGAAGATAGAACTGAATTCTGGGAGGAAGAAAGCAGAGTCAGAGAAGCCATGGATCCTCTGCCAGAGATGAACGCTGATTAGAATCTCTGGTAAGCCACTGCCACGTGGCGATACACAGATTAATGGGGATGGGTTAAACTAATATGTAAGCCAAAGTTAGAGCTAATGGTCAAGCAGTGTTTTAATTAATACAGTTTTCTGTGTGGTTATTTCAGGTATAAGCTAGCCAGGTGGCTGGGACAAACAAGGGGCCCTCTCCCTTGTAACACATGGTGGCACAAGGGAGGTAACTGGGCATATTGCATGGTGTGCTCCCCCGTTTTTCCTTTTATTAAGTCCATGACCCCAACACATGAGATGCCACCCACAGTCAGGGTGGCATCTGTGGCAGTTTGAATGAGAAATGCTTCCCTACAGGCTCAGGCCTTTAACACTTGGTGTCAAGTTGGTGGTGCTCTTTCCAGAGATTGTGGGGAGGCACAGCCTTGCTGGAGGAAGTGTGTCGTTGGGGCGGGCTTCACGAATTGAAAACCTTGTGCCCCTTCTCTCTGCTTCCTGCTTGCATTTGAAGATAGGAGTTCTCGGCTTGCTGTTCCTGCCACCATGCCTGCCACGCTTTTCTGCCATGATGGACATTTAGCCATCAGAACTGCAAACGAAAAGAAATTTGCCCTTCACTAGGTTCTCTGGGTCTTGGTGTTCCATCGCAGTAGCAGAAGAGTAACAAATACACAGGGTCTTCCTTCCCTCCTCGGTCAAAGTTCTCTGCAAATACCTTCACAGACATACCCAGAGATGTGTCCCTGAGAAGGGGCTAACTTTAGTAAAGGTAACAGTGAAGATTTACTGTTACAATGTGCAGAAAGTGTCAGACTCTGGGCTTCTTATATGTGTCTGAGTGGGACATGTCTGTACATAACTATATAACCATGTGTGACCCATGCCACTCAGAAATGCCCTCTAAAAACCCACCCCTTCTTCTGTCTCAGCTCCAGGGGACACCCAACCACCATGTACCACACAAGCTGATCTAGAATCCTCTCAGCTTGCACTGCTTCTCTATGCTATACCCCTGTTGCCTTCCACCCAAACTGGGCCAATGAGGCTTTCTACTGCCATGAAGTCAATGTGTGCCTCTGATGAGACCACCCCTGTGTGACTGCTGTCTGTAAGCAGCCCTGCTGCATGTCTAGCTGATGCATGCAGGTATTCTCCACACTAATGAGCTACAGGCCCTGTCCCACCCTGATCTTCAAGACCCTGACCCAAGGTATCATTGCTTTCTAATAACCCCTGTTATAGAATATGTCAAATACTGGGCCTGTCTCTAGTATTACCTCCAATTTATTATTATTCCTTGTTACCTCCAAAGCCCAGGGAAGAACTGTCCCTCCTGGCCAACACTCCATCACGACCCTGTTGAATTAGGAAGAATCTCATATCTCCCCAAACCTCCTGCATGGTTGGGCAGAGGCACCTCCCTAAATCTCTCTTATTCTCTATCCTCCCTTCCTCATGGCTTTCGGGAGAATTGGTGCTGCCCCCTAAAATGTCCAGCCATAACCTCTGTTCCTGTTTTTCTCACATTCTGAACTTGATGCCTAGGGTTTACTTCTTGGGGTACATGCAAACCACAGAAGGAGCCTGGGACAGGCCTCATGGCTCATTCCGGGGAGGGAAGGTTTGGAGGTTCATCTTCACTGTCAGCCTGACTGGGTTTAGAATCGCCCAGGAGACTGAGGCACATCTCAAGACATGTCTGTGCAGGTGTTTCATGGAGGATGAACTGAGAAGGGAGACCCTACTTGAATGAGGCAACACACATTCCATGGGCTAGGATCCTGGGAGAACAAACAAGGAGAAAGCCAGCCACGTGCCAGCAATCTTATGTCTAATTAGCCCCCCTGGTGTGAACCACTCCACTCCACTATGATGGACTGAACACTCAGGAGCCACGGGCCAGCACTAAGTTCTTCTCTCTCTTCTGTTGTTCTCTATGACCTTTGGGAAGAAAACTAGCCAGGGACAATCAGAATGTCTGCTACAGATGCCCTCGGCAAGAACTGAGGGGGGATAGGATGCAGCGAAGACAGTGAGTCCACATCAGGGATGTATGCTCCTATGCACAGGAATGCCAGGGACCCGATGCTATCTGCACAACCAGGCCATGTCCTTCAACCCATCTCATCTCCCAAAGGTCATAGAGAACATTTATTAACCTGACATAGCCTTTCTGATACAAGAGGAGCCAGGATGATAGACATGAAACAGGACAGACATGTGCAGCTGAGCTAAAAAAAAAATGGTTTATTTAGCACAGGGTTAGCAAAGGCCCTGCAGCCAGAACATCCATCGGAGGTCAGGGGGAGGTGATACAGATCTTGCTTCTGCATTCCGTTCTCCCCCAAGTATCAGGGTGGAACAGGTATGTTTCTCATCTGCTGCACACACAAACCTGAGGTCAAGTAGAAAAGGCTTTGACAACACAGGTGTGTCCCACCTTCATGGAGACAGGTGGTTTGGAGACACTGGTCAGCAGCAAGAGGGGTTGCTACAGGTGACGGGTCTGCAGACCAGAGTGGGGCAGGAGGGCTGGCAGCACCCGGATGACTGGCAGGAGGAGGTCACACAGACAGGCCGGCAGCTCACAGGCACACACACAGAGGACTGGCAGGAGGGAGTCATGCACACAGTGGGTCTGCAGCTCACAGGCACACAGCAGGCCACCTGGTATCTCACAGGAATGCAGATAGCAGGCCTGCAGCAGGATGGCTGGCAGCCTGAGGAGCAGCTGGTGTGGCACATGGTGGAAGCTGGCTGGTCTGGAAGAAGGTGAAGATGTCTGGAGCTCCTTCCAGGGTGGCTTTTATACCCAGCTCAATGGCCCAACTACCCAGAATGCAGCTGCTCTTCCTTATTTGCTTCCTTTGTCTTCCCAGGCTGGCTTTTGTTGTTGGCTATGTTACTGTTTTGTTTGTCTTCAGCTTCATGATTAATTACACCTGTTCCAGCTCCTGCTGGGACTGAGCTCCTACCCATCCTCCCCTGGGGCCTTCTGGATTCTACCAAGTTCCATCACTTCCTGGTTTCCTTACACAAGATCCCAGAGATCCAGGCATCCAGATGTTCTCCCTGCAGGATGACAAGCCTTACACACCCGCAGAGATCACACTTCTCCCAGGGTTAGGAAGAGCTTGTAGAATGTGTGAGGTTGAACACAGGGAGAGCATGACATGAGCCTCAGCTGGAGTCAGAGAGCAGACAGAAGCAGGCACGGAGGGCAACTCTCTCGTCTAGTGCAAATGAGTGTGCACACACATGCAAGCATATGTGCACATGGGGTACATAGTTTGGATATGTGTGTGTGAGTCTAAATATGCACATAACCACACATGTGTGTTCAGGACTGTATGTCCATGTGTGACCATATGCCACCAAAGCCTGTTCCCTTTTCTAAGACTTACCCAATCCCTGTCACCTGTACCACATGAACTGCTCCTTGGGCCACCTGCTGTCTGTCCCATTCCTCTGTGCTGCCTCATCACTGCCTGCTGCCCTCCCACGGCTGTGAGAACATGGACCCCCATGTGGCTCTGTTGAGATGGACCCTGTGCCCAGTGTCTGCCTCCTGCCAGCTGACCTGCAAGCTGCCAGTCCCTAGGGTGCTGCTAGCCCTCCTGCCCTGCCCACTCCCGCTGGTCCCTCCCTTGTGGCTCCTCGGCCTGCTGCTGGTCTCTGCTCTCCAGGCCCTCTAACTCTGGACTTGCTGTGGTAGTTATGAGCCCAGGTGAGCTCTGGGCCTCCTGGAAGACATTCCACGGTGATCCTGTGGAACTTGGGAAGGCTTCCTCTACCTTCTTTTCCTCCTCTACCCTACTCTGAACCTGCTTTTTCTCCTCGGAGAACACCGGAATAGCAGAAAGAGAATAGGGAGGGCTGAGGCTGGTGTGGGAAGCTCTGCCTAACAGTACAGAATCACCAGGGCACATCTCCATCCATGTCTGTTAGTACATTTCCAGAGGGATTATTGAGAAGTAGAGCTTCCTTAAATGTGGTACTGTCCCATTGGCTAGAGACCAGGACAGAGTGGATGTGGAAAAAGGAAAAACCCAGGCAAGCGCTAGAATTCCTAATTTTCTTTTTTCTGGTCCATTGTGGTATGAAGGGCTCTGCTCCACAGTGATATGCTGAATTCTGAAGCTGAGAGGCAAGAGAAGCCTCCCCTCCTCTCAAGTGCATTTTAAAATTAACCACTACAATGCAAAAAACACAGAATACAGAAAAACTGGTGGCAGGGAAATCAGGACATTGTTGTGAATAACCCTGAACATTTATCTCTCAGGTGTTTGAAGCTGGTCTGTGGAAGGAATGTGTCATGGTTTGGAACTGTGGGCTGTTGAAGCCTTAGAATTCTGTGAGCAAAGCTTAACCTGAACAACACACCTTTCTTGCCTACAATGTCCAACCCTCTTAAGACTCAGGTCAGAATGCCAATAAAAACACATTCAGACAGTAACATGTGTACTCATAAGATTTCTGCAGGAAGCAGGGGCTGTATTGGAAGCAGGACTATACATCCTTTGTATTATATTCTGGCAAACAATGATTGACGTTTTGTCTGTGTTTTGGAAACATTGTAGGAGCTGAAATAAATGTGGTGAAGGAAATTCATGACAGCAGCAAAGACTTCATGCAGTTGCATGGTTACTGCTGGCTGGTTTTAACCAGATTTACAGTGAGTATTGGGAACAAAGAGTGGAGCAGAAGGATCTGGAAAACATGCAGTCTAGCCAGAAAGAGAGCAAGCTGAAAGTGTGGGTGAGCAGAGTGTGGTTGTTAAAGAGACTAGCACCATTAAAGAAAAACTATCACCTACCTGCTCTTCTATTTCTGGATACCCATCATCTATGTCCACAATATGACTTCACATCCAGTGAACACACAGAGGTGCATCTAGTCTCCATCTGTCACTCATTTCACTCTATCAGGTCCCTGCTGGAGATGCTTTTAATGCACCCCTTCTCTCACAGAACCATGCTCTTGCAAAGCATCAAGAACTGCACTTACTTCTGGGGCTTCGCTGCATGGATGGTCTAGTCAACAAGCCCCTCTGCATGCCCCACACACCTATGGAGCTTAGCAGGTTAGGTTAGCATTGGCCATGTGTATTATCTGCCACCTAGCAACCTCTTCATCCACAGGGTCCTGTGGCTGACTGGTGAGATCCGGGATTAGCTTTGCAATCATGATGCAATGCCTCCCATGACCCTCTTTTTTCCTGGTGGTCTTGACTCAGAGAAGCTTCTAGACCAAAGGAAAGCCCTCAGCTGCCTGAAAGAGATATCCTGCACACATGCATTATTCTCTTCCTGCTCTGAGAAACTTCCCATGGGCTTAGTCAAAAGGTGCTCTCCACCCACTCCCACCATCTTTGTATGGCCATGGCTCCTCATAACGCACAACAAAACTTGCATACCTAGACAGGGATGCCCTATCCATACTCGGATGCATGTGGAAGTGTTTTCATTCACTATGCCCTCATATGCTACTGCAGCCCTGATCTCTGGGGGCCTAGCTACTGTTCAACCTGGCATCAACACCCCACGGTCATCCATGTGGTGTTAGTTTTGCAGGCACGCTATAAGTCAGAGCTCTCTGATCATGGAGGCCTGTCCCTACATTTTTAAGAAAAGTCTGAAGATCCAGGAAATGTCTAATAGGTTTAGAATATCTGTGAGGACTCCCTGAAAGAGGCCTCTGTGGTGTCATGAGGGTGAAGCCTAAGCTACAATGGGGACCCAACAGCATTAGAGGTGCCAAGTACATGAGACATCTGCCAAGGAAGGACAAAACACAAAGGGGAAGTCATCTCAACCCAGAGTCTGTCAATAGGGGCTCCAATCAGCCAGGACACGTGGATGGGGCAGCCCAAGCCCGTGTGAGGTCACGTCAGGACTTACCTCAGATCCCCAACATTGTAGGTTTGCTATCAGCCATGCTGAGCTCTGGTTGATGTCTCCCCTCTATGTCTCATTCGTCCATTGTGGACGGGGGCTGTGTACTCTGGCATCGAATGGGGTGTGCATGTAGCTTGATTCTGATGCTATAGGGATTCACAGCTAAGAGTTTACATCAACGGATCCTACTAATATTGCTTTTCTAAATGGACATGTGCCTTAAAATCCCAGCACTCGGGAGGCAGAGGCAGGTGGATCTCTGAGTTCGAGGGCAGCCTGGTCTACAGAGTGAGTTCTAGAACAGCCAGGGCTACACAGAGAAACCCTATCTGAAAAAATCAAAATGAACCAGTGGACCTGCTGTCAGAGTCCTTCCAAATGTTTCTATGTCTATGCCCATAGGCAGAGGCTGTTCTCAGCCTTGCTCAGAGAAGCAGCTTCCCTTTGCAGTGGGAAGCTGTGGATACAAAGATCCGGACTGGTCAAAGTGCTGAAATTAAGAGACTGTTGACTGCTCAGACCTAGATGGACCACCTATGTCATCTCTTCTCAAAGGCCCAGGGACCGCCACTGGGAGACAAGATGGAGCGGAAAGAATGTCACAGGATGGGGAGGAGCGCCATGAAACACTGTCTTCTACACACGACATGGCTGCTAGACTCACGAAGCTAAGTAGTGGCTACCAGGACAAAACCAAAGCTGCCGCTGTTCCAGCATGCTTGGGGAGGAGCATAAGAGGCCCTTCCCTCGGCTGAGGAGCTACTAGCAGTGAGTGGCTGCTGGGGCGTGGGGTCATTTTCTTCAGTAGGGTAGCCACTCAGGTAAGTTCCCCAAGACAGTAAATAACTCCCCAGCCCTGCACATGCTCATGCAAGCCTTGTTAAACCTCGGGGGTTTATTAAAAAGAGGAGGAGGGGAACACGTCAGGAAGAAGGGATCAGACAAAGTGAGAGGGAAATAGGGCAAAATGAGCAAAACACATATATAAAATTGTCAAAGATTCTATAAAAATTACTTTCAAAAATAGTTTTCCTTGAACTGCTAAAGACACAACATTTGAGCTATGTAGAAACTGTTAAGACTATATATAGGAAGCCGCAGACGGAAGAGGTGATTTTTTTTTCACCGTGAGATGGGCATGAATTTTGGGGAGCCAGGGGTGCAAAGCTCTGATTTAAAATGTGGATGTCAAGTGTACTTTGACTGACATCTGAGTGTGAACCTTCATTGACAACTTGACTGGATTTAGACTCCTGTAGAAGGCTGAGGCAAACCACTGGACAGGTCTGGGAAGGCTTTTCTATGCAGGAATAATCGAGGTGGCTGACCCTGTCCCATAGGCTGGAGGGCTGAAGTGAATACAAGCAGAGCCAAGGAAACAGCAGGGTAGGGGTGTTCCCCCCTCTCTAGTTCCTGATCACCATAATATGAGCTTCTCCAGTCTCTTCAGTCACGAGGGAGTGAGCTCTCTAAACCCATGAGCCAAAATAGCATCTTCCTCTTTTGTTTTGTTGGGGATTTTATCAGTGTGAAAAGCAGCTAACACCAAAGGGGCAAAGAGGCGTCAGGTCTGCCTTCCGTGCCTTCCATTGGAAGTAGTGGGAACTTGCAAACTCTCCCCACCTGTGGCTCTGAACCCACTTCCACCTCTGTCTGAGATCACAGCCATGTGTGATGAACCAGCATGTGCAGAGCTCACAAGTGTACATGGACATACAAGGATGTGTGTGTATACACATGAGCGTGTAAGGCTGTGTGTGCTTGAGGCTGCATGCAGGAGGATGTGCGTGTTCAAGACAGCTCATGATGATCAGCTCCTTTCTGGCTCAGCTCCCTCAACAACCTCCATTTTAAGTACACAGCAAGTCACAAGCCGCTTTGGTTGTTGGGATATACGATCACGTTGCAGCCTAGAGCTCATCACCAGTCTGCAGATGCCAAGGAAAAGCCTGAAGCATGACACAGCCAGCAGCAAGTACTCTACAGAGGGACTGGCCCAGGATAATACCCAACACCAAAACAAAACTAGAGAACCTCGGGCCTGTTCAGCCAGGAACCTTTATAGGGAATGATCGCATGACACTGTAAGCTCACACCTAAGAACGCAGAAACATGCTCACTGTTCATTCAAAGAGCCAAGCTGTATGCACGCAACTGCAGAAGCAGCTGCCCTGAGCGCTGGTGTCACATGGAGGCTGGGCTTAGTCTGTGTGGACTGTGTGTTTATTATAATGGATCATCAGTCACAAGAAAATGGGCATCTTTGGACCAGCGATGAGAAGGTGGAAGAGCAACAGCCAAGTTCACATCTCAGATCCCGGCATCCAGAAGCTTACCCGTGGTGAGAAAAGCCACCATGACCCACGATATAAAACCACCAGAGATGAAAGCTGGCTGAGGACAGTGAGCGTTCTCCAACCAGGAAGCTCTTGGGGCAAGAGCACTTAGGGTGGGGGACAGAGCCATGAGACAGAATGAGTCCACCGCAGGGACAACCTCCATTTTAAGTACACAGCAAGCCATGGACCGGAGCTGACTACTCACTTTATCAGGCCACACCCTCCTTCTGTGTCCCACACCTCAAGGAGTCACTGTGATGCTGGGTCACAAAAGCATTGACCCTCTTTTCTGGTATGGGAGTAGCCAAGAAAGACAGACATGGAAGAGGGCAGACACGCGGAATTGAGCTGGAGAAACTGGTTTATTTGGCACTAGAAGCTAGAGATGGCCCTGGAACCAGGGCACCCTTAAAAGGCAAGGACAGGGGAATACAGATAACTCTTCTGTGTTCGCCTCCAGAGTCCCAATGGTGAGCAGGATGTGTTTCCAATCTGTCTCATGCTTAACCAGTAGCAGAGGAGAGGTACTAGGAGAAGACAGGTTGTTCATCTTCACTGGGGCTCTGGTCAGCAGCAGGAAGGCGTACTACAGGTGACGGGTCTGCAGACCAGGGTGGGGCAGGAGGGCTGGCAGCACCCGGATGACTGGCAGGAGGAGGTCACACAGACAGGCCGGCAGCTCACAGGCACACACACAGAGGACTGGCAGGAGGGAGCCATGCACACAGTGGGCCTGCAGTTCACGGGCACACAGCAGGCCACCTGGTATCTCACAGGAATGCAGATAGCAGGCCTGCAGCAGGATGGCTGGCACAGGCTGGACACACAGCAGGATGGCTGGCAGGGGCTGGACACACAGCAGGATGATTGGCAGGGGCTGGACACACAGCAGGCAGGCTGGCAGCCTGAGGAGCAGCTGGTGTGACACATGGTGGAAGCTGGCTGGTCTGGAAGAGGGTGAAGATGTCTGGAGCTTCTTCCAGGGTGGCTTTTATACCCCACCCAGTGCTCCCCAACTACCCAAAATGCAGCTGCCCTTCCTCATTTGCTTCCTTTGTCCTCCAGGCTGGCTTTGTTGTGTCTGTGTTTCTGTTTTTGTTTTGCTCTCGGCTTCATAGTTAATTATACCTTCAACAAGCTCCTTCCGCACCTGGGCTTTTCCAATACCTTCCTTCTTTTCAGACTCTCTCTATTGTCATTCATGCGTTCTTTTTGTGATACCCCCAAAGATCCAGGAGATTAGATGCCCCTCCCTATGGAACAATGGTCCTCACGCATCTGAAGACTACACTTCTCCTGTGGTTGGGAAGGCTTTGCAGAAGGGGAAAGGCTGAACACAGGGAGCACCTCCCGGCAGAGCATACTGTAGCTCAGAGATGATGTCAGACATCAGATAGGAAGGGCATAGAACATCTGGGAATCAGTGTGTGTGTGTGCACTGTGTGTGTGCTTGCATTGTGTGTGTGTGTGCGTGCACACATGTGCGTGCGTGTGGAGAGCCTGCATGTGAGATAGTGTGAACATGCACATGTGTTCAAACACACATGTGGTTCAGAGTTTGTGCCTGAGTGTGTATATCTGAGCTTAAATGTGTATATAGCTATACATGTGTATATAGGACTGTATTTCTATGCGTGACCACTCACGATAGACCTCTTCCTTCCTCTGCCCAGCCCCCAGGTGCCACATGAATGGCTTCCCAGGCTGTTCCCTGCTTCTCCCCCATCAACCATGACCCATATTAACACTGTGGGAACTGCTGCTGTCTGGAGGCCCCCATGCCCTGTTGCTGACTCCTGCATGCTGGCCTGCTGGGGCTCTGAATTGCCAGTCCTCTGAGTGCTGAGCTCTCCTCTCTGTCCCTAAAATACTAGGGTTGTCACCACCACCAGCCTAGGTGAGAACTATCTCTCATGATCAGGTAGGGCCAGGAGAGACCTCAGCTGTCTCCCAACTTCCCTCCCGTGGAGCAGGAGCATTACCCACGCCCCTCTTTCCTATTACCATTGCCATTCTTTTCTCCTGACATTGGATGACGTTAGACTTCTGCCCAAAGGAATAAATTTATCCAACCCTCGTCCTGTTTCTCCTTCCTCGTGTTCCAAACCTGCCTTTTAGGCCCTGCCTGTTGGGGAACATGTCCCATAGAAAGAGGCTGGAGAAGCCTGGGGCCATGCTGAGGGTAGGGATGATGGATTGTCTTCACTGTCCACATGATGGATTTAGAATCTCCTAGAAGGGGCTGAAGAGATGGCTCAGAGATTAAGAGCACTGGCTGCTTTTCCAGAGGTCTTGAATTCAATTCCCAGCACCCACACGGTGGCGCACAACCATCTGTAATTGGATGCTCTCTTTGGTGCCATGAAAGCAGAGCAATCATGTACATAAAATGCATAATATAAATCTTTAAGCATCTCCTAGGAGATGGAGCATACCCCAAGATCTGTCTATGTGTTTTTGGGGAAGACTGGTTGAGATGATAGACCTCCTTGACTCTGGAGGTACCATCCCATGGGCTGAGGGACTAAGGGACTAGACGGACTACACATGGAAATGGAGAAAGTCAAGTCAGCAACACCATTCCTAGTCTGTCATCTCATGGTCCATCAGGACATGAACCACTCTGCCACCCATGATAGACTGAACCCTTTGAGACTGGGAGCCAAACTCCTTTCCACATCCCTTTTAAGTGGCTGTGTTGAGCATTTCATTGAAGCAAATACAAAGGGAACTAACAGGAGAAGTCAGGACTCCACTGTGACTAACGCTGGCCATAGGGCTCTTGGGCCTTCGGTTCCTTTGTGGATAGAATGTGCAGAAGTTTCAGCTTTGTAAGCTCAAGGGTGTTAGAAACAAAACCAACGGGGCTTCCTGTGGAGACTCAAAAGACCAGAATACCAACAGAAATTCAGACAGGAGGGTGTGGCCATGAGGTTTTCAAATAGTAGAAGGATGCTACTGGGACCAGAGGCCATTTGTTTGTTACTCTTAGAAAGGATTTGTGTACCTTTGATCATGTGGGAGCATAAGCTTCAAGTGATGAACAGGTTAATTCAGTGGAAAAAAATTTTAAGACAGCAAAGCTGGTGGCTTGGTTATCGCTGGCTGCTCTTAGCCAGATATATAATGAGAATTAAGATAAGATAAGATAAAGAAAGAAATGAAGAAATGAAGGAAGGAAGGAAGGGGAAGGAGGAAGGAAGGAAGGAAAGAAGGAAGGAAGGAAGGAAGGAGGAGGAGGAAGGAGGGAGGGAGGGAGAGAAGGAGGGAGGGAGGAAGGAAAGAAGGAAGGAAGGAAGGAAGGAAGGAAGGAAGGAAGGAAGGAAGGAAGGAAGGAAGGAAGGAAGGAAGGAAGAAAGAGAAAAGTAAAACAGAAGGTGAAAATTGGGCAGCCTGGTCAGAAAGGGAGCAGCTAGCATGCTGTGACTGAAGAGAGTGTGACAAAGAGATTAACACCATTAAAAGGAAGCCACTTGGCACTGGGACAAGAAATTGGCTAGACCCCACCTTTCAAAGGCTCAGGATGAGAACATGAGCCAAGTTGTCCCTCCAGCCACAGTGGTAAGGAAAGCAAACACACAAGGGCTAACCAGGCCTGTGGGTCACCCTAGTGTCAGCAGCAAAAGGCTCCAGATTTCTTATTAGTCACCTTGTCACCGTGACAAAATACTCAAGAAGAAGCAACTTAAGGGAGGAAGGCCTTATTTCATTCCACTGCTCAAGGGGATAAAGTCCATCATGGTGAGGAAGTCATGGCAGCTAGTCACATGGCAGTCACCCAGAGAGAAGAACGCCTGTGCTCAGCAGACAGAAGGGATTGCCTGTGCTCAGCAGACAGAGGGGATCGCCTGTGCTCAGCAGACAGAGGGGATCGCCTGTGCTCAGCAGACAGAGGGGATTGCCTGTGCTCAGTTCACTCTCCCCTTTTTGTTCAGTCCAGGACACCAGCCTGTGGTAGATGCTACTCACATTTAGAGTGGGTTCCCCCACTTTTACTACCCTAATCTAGATAATTGCTCACAGGCACACCCAGCAATACCTCTTAGAGATTATAGATCCAGCCAAGTCGATAATCAATATTAACCATCAGAGAGTCCCTTTGTCTCTCAGCTTCTCAATCTACTTTCACCTTCCAGTGAGAGACACCAGAATCCATGCATGTGTGAGTGTATGGCACACAAGGGTACGTGCATACACATAGGTGTTTCAGGAAATGTGGCTATGTTTGAGGGAGTGTGCATATAGGTATGCATGTGTGCGTGCGTATGTGTGTGTGTGTGTGTGGCTGTGTGTGTGTGGCTGTGTAGTGTGTGTGCACTTAAACATGAAGGAGGCACAGAAATGTGTGCAAGATTATCATGCCTGATTTTTTTAAACAGGAGCAGGCTTCTCTGTGTGTGATTGCATGTCACCGTGTGAATTTGAGTGCATGAGGGAGTGGGTTTAAGAGTGTGTATGTGTGCACTGGCCCGTGTGTACACGTGAACTGGGGCATGTATGTCCAGGGCTATTATCCCATGATGACTGATTCTACTTCTGATTTAGTTTCATTCAGATCCCCTATTTAACCAACACAGTGAGTCCTTGACCACGTAGGCATCTGGGTTATAAAATGACTTTAACAACTCATGGATTAAGCAAGCCAGCCAGCAGTGAGAACTCCACAGCGAGGCTGATTCAGGACAGTATGCAGGACTTCTGCAGAGCCAAGGAGCTGCACACTTGCTGTTCTGTGAGGGATGAGCACAGCAGACTGAAGGAGGCTGGAGGTAAAGCTTTGCACTGGAGAGAGGGGGACCACAAGAAAGAGTGACCCCAGTATGTTGCCATCGTGACTATGAGCGGCGCAAAAGTGACATTATGAGGCACAGAATGAATTCACCGAAAACACAGGACAGAGCTCACCCGACTCTAGAAGCAGCTGCAGCAAGACACAAGTGGAACTTGGACGATGTGTCCAGTGTCCACACCGGAAGTGACGGGAAGTGGTTACGGTATCTGGTCATCATTCAAGAGCTACGGCATGCCACAGTGCAGGGGGTTGACAAGTTCAGATCACAGAACCAAGATCCAGCTTTCGAAAGCAGCCAGGCAGGAAGACAGTCACCGTGATTCGTGGCACAGGACATCCCAAGAGAAGTGGGAAATGCAGCCCTGGACAATCCAGCCGATCTAACAACTGCTACCTATGCCGCGCCTGTAGCCTTGGGAAAGGAGAACCAGGGAAGGCAGGATGGAGCCACAGGAGATCAGAGTCCATGGCAGGGGCCATATGTTCAAGAGCAGACAGACAGGACAGGGACATGACCACATCTATTTTATCAGGCCATG
Organism: Ondatra zibethicus; assembly: GCA_004026605.1. Classification (NCBI taxonomy): domain Eukaryota; kingdom Metazoa; phylum Chordata; class Mammalia; order Rodentia; family Cricetidae; genus Ondatra; species Ondatra zibethicus. Next base: position 52,604 of record PVIU01011926.1, read on the forward strand.
TCCTCTGTCCTACATTCTACCTAATGAAGAGCCGCAGTGAGGCTAGATCAAAGAGAGTGCTGATATTGTATGCTTTCTGAGGCTAAAGCATCTATGCAGACAGGAACCAAGACAGACACAGAGTTGATTAGAGAAGCCACTTTATTTGGCACAGGGGGTAAGAGAAGGCCATTTGACATAGGACATTCTCAGAGAAGGGCAGGCCAGGGGAATCTGGTCACTTCTGCATTATCTCACAGCTTCAGGGTGGGCTGGGCATGCTTCCCCACTTGCCTCACGCCAAACCCACAGTCACAGAAGAAGGTGGGTAGAGATAGATGTGTCCTATCTATAGTGACAGCAGTTGATTTGGAGACACTGGTCAGCAGCAAGAGGGGTTGCTACAGGTGACAGGTCTGCAGACCAGAGTGGGGCAGGAGGGCTGGGAGCACCCGGATGACTGGCAGGAGGAGGTCACACAGACAGGCCGGCAGCTCACAGGCACACACACAGAAGATTGGCAGGAGGGAGTCATGCACACAGTGGGTCTGCAGCTCACAGGCACACAGCAGGCTGCCTGGTATCTCACAGGAATGCATATAGCAGGCCTGCAGCAGGATGACTGGCAGGGGCTGGACACACAGCAGGAGGGCTGGCAGGGGATGGACACACAGCAAGATGGCTGGCACGGGCTGGACACACAGCAGGCAGGCTGGCAGCCTGAGGAACAGCTGGTGTGGCACATGGTGGAAGCTGGCTGGTCTGGAAGAAGGTGAAGATGTCTGGAGCTCCTTCCAGGGTGGCTTTTATACCCAGCTCAATGGCCCAACTACCCAGAATGCAGCTGCTCTTCCTTATTTGCTTCCTTTGTCCTCTCAGGCTGACTTTGTTGTTGGCTATGTTCCTGTTTTGTTTATCCTCCGCTTCATGGCTAATTACACCTGTTCTAGCTCCTGCTGGGCCTGAGCTCCCACCCATCCTCCCCTGGGGCCTTCTGGATTCTACTAAGCTCCATCACTTCCTGGTTTCCTCACACGAGATCCCAGAGATTCAGGCATCCAGATGTTCTCCCTGCAGGATGACAGGCCTTACACACCCACAGAGATCACACTTCTCCCAGGGTTAGGAAGAGCTTGCAGAACGTGGGAGGCTGAACACAGGGAGAGCATGACATGAGCCTCAGCTGGAGTCAGAGAGCAGACAGAAGCAGGCACGGAGGGCAACTCTCTCTTCTAGTGTGAGTGTGTGTGCACACACACGCATGCATATGTGCGCATGGGGTACATAGTTTGTGTAGGTGTGTGTGTGAGTCTAAATATGCACATAACCACACATGTGTGTTCAGGACTGTATGTCTACATGTGACCACGTGCTACAAAAGCCTGTTCCCTTTTCCACCAAAGCCTTCCCCAGTCCCAGACACCTGTGCCACATGAACTGTTCCTCGGGCCACCTGCTGTCTGGCCTGTTCCTGTGTGCTGCCTCATCCCTGCCTGCTGCCCTCCCAAGGCTGTGAGAAGTGCTGCCACAGACACACACCTGCCAATATGGTTCTGTTGAGATGGACCCTGGGCCCTGTGTCTGCCTCCTGCCAGCTGACCTGTGGTGAGTCTGTAAGCTGCCAGTCCCCAGGGTGCTGCCAGCTCTCCCGCCTACCTCACCCTACCAGCCCCTCCCTTCTGGCTCATCTACCTGCTGCTGGCCTCTCCTTTTCAGGCTCTCAAACCCTGGACCCGTCTGCATGAGAACTGTCTCATCTCTCCAGACCACTCACTGCGGTATTGGGACACAGCTCAAACTCCCGCTTCCTAGTCTCCTTGTCTTTCCTCACAGTTTTAAAGAAAACTAGACCTCCCCTGCATGATCCAAGTGCTTGACTCTCATTCTTTTTCTGCTTTCTCTTGTTCTGAACCCTCTTCTGGACCCCCACCCCCAGATCCTAGCACCCAGAAGGAGGCGTGGAGAGGCCTGAGGGCTAGCCAACGCTATGGAGGGACAGTAAGAAGGTCCATCTTCACTATCAATTTGAAAAGGTTTCGAATCTCCTAGGTACAGGGGTACATCTCCAGCATGCCGTGGTGAGTATTTCCAGGGAGAATTAACTGAAAATCTAGACTGTGTTTGAAGGAGGTGGCTCCCTCCAGTGGGCCAGGATAGAAGTGGACAGAGAAGAAAGCCACTCAGTTACAAGCATTCGCATCTCTCCTCTGGGACCCAGTGTGACTGTTGTGTTTCCCCATGGCAGACTGAACTCTCTGAACCCAAGAGCTAACAACCTCCCTCAGCCCTTTAAGCTGTTTTATTCAACACAGGTATACAAAAATAACTGATACAGAAAACTGGCCAGCGAGGTCAGGATACTGTTATGACTAGCCCTGACTCTGTGGTTCTTAGGCCTTTGACTGGTGTCTGGACAGATGGCATAGAAGTTTTGACCTAGGGACTTTATATGCTATAGCTGTTTATGCTGTAGCTCAAACGCTATTCAAAGAACCAGTGAGGCATCCAGGTGAGAACTCAAGACCAGAACACCAATAGAAATTCGACAGAAGGATGTGCTCATCAAATTTCAGGATGCTGTTGGGAACTGGACCAGAGGCAATCCATGGGATATTCTGCAAGAGAATTTTTCTATGCCCAGGAGTACTATGTGAGGCTGGACTTATAGTAGTGGCTAAATTAACCATGTGTAATAAATTTCAAGACAGCAAAGAATTTGCACAGTGGCATGGTTATTGCTGGGGGCTTTTAGACAGATTTACACTGAGAATCAAGAACTAAGAGCAGAGAAGATGATTTGAAAACCATGCAGCCCAGGCAGAAAGGGAGCAGTCAGAAAGCCGTGGCTGAGGAGGGTGTGGTTGTTAAAGAGATTAAAGCCATTAAAGGGAAGCCAACCGCTTCATCCTAGGACAACAGAAAATTGGCCAGATCCTACCCATCAAAGACTCCAGAGGAGAACATGAGCCAAGATCAATCCTGTCCCTTTTAAGTGATCTGTCATATATTGTGTCACAGTGATGAGAAAAGTCAACACTGCAGGACTGGCGGGGCCTCTGCCTGTGCCTCTGGGTAGCAGTGAGGCATTCTTCACCTCCACCTCTCAGATAAGAGACCAGAATGATGCACAGGAGTGCCTGAGTGAAAGGCCATGCACGCGCAGAGACAAGCATCTGCAGAAGCACACATACATGTGGAGAAGTGTGTGTGTACTAAAACACACAGGTGTAGGAATGTGTGTTTAAGTGTGAGTACCTGAGTATATTGGTATGAGTGAACATACACACATGGGCATGTGATTGTTTTTTCACGTGTATCCTTTATGTTTGTGAGGGTTTAGGTACAAGATTATATGTGTGTGCATGTGTCTGAGGGCAACCTGGGTGTAAGCACACCATAGGTGCATGGAGTGTGCTGTCTGTGCGGGGCAGTTAGTCAGGTTTGGGAAAAGCGCTTATTTAAACAGCACAGTGGATCCCTGATGACCTTGGATGCTAAGGGATAAAACAACATTTGCAATTCATGTCTGATGGTCAGCCTGCGGGAAATAAAGAAAAAGGTCAAGGCAGTCAAGAGTGAGAACTCTAGAACCACAGGTCCAGGATGATGTCATGGGATGCAGCAGAGGATAAGACCCCCATGCCTGCCTATCTCAGGAACTTCCACAAGGAACAGTCACTACAGACTGCAGAAACTGGGCATAGAACCAGCCAATGGAAGCAGTCATCAACACTTCCCCAGAGGAAAACCTTCCCCAAAGATATAATTGCGCTGGCCCATCTCCATTGTCAGCATAACAGAATTTAAGATCACCATAGAAACGTGCTTCTGGGTATGCTGATGATTATATTTCCACAAAGGCCTCATGGAGGAGAAAAGACTCCCCTAAAGGTCAGCAGCACAAGCACTATTCTATGGGCCGGGATTCCAGAACAAATAAAAATGGGGAAGTGAACCGAGCCTGCGTGCCTCACTCTCCGCTTCCTGACTGCAGATGCAATGTCATCAACCACCTCCACCCCTTGTCACTGTGACCACCCCATCATGAAGGACTGCACCCTCAAACCGTAAGCCAACATAAATCCTTCCTTCGGGTTACTTCCATTGGATATTTTGTCCCAGGAAGAGAGACAGAGAAACTAACACGATCGTTGAAAACCATCTGAAAGAGAAAGCACGCGTTAGAACACACAGTAGTGACCCACACCACGATGTGAAAAGATACAGAATGGTACGCATGTGGTTTCAGCAGGGGCCACCCCAAGAAGTTAGTGGGACAAGTGTGTTCTAGCTGCTTTATAGGAAAGTGACTAGATGTGTGACTGTCATAATTAATCAACAATAAGAAAATGGGCATAAATTTCTCCAGTACTGAGAAAGTTATTCGGAGCACAACAGTTTATATAAATGAAATTCAAACACGTCAAAGCTGCCCAGTAAGAAGAAAGTCACTGTGACCTGGGACACAGGACATCCCCAGAGGAAACAGAAAACCATTCATAAACACTGTAGGCCTAGGCCTAGCCATGCATGAGCCCCCGCTACAGGGGCCATGGGAAATGCAAGCACGAGCAGGCACTTCAGTGAGGTACAGTGAATCCATCACAGGGGCCACAGGGATGCCACACGCATAAACCCACCCACTCATCAACCATGTCTCCACCCTGCATGCTTCCTTCTAAGGAACCATGGGGAGGCTGCATCATAGACAACCCTGATCTTACATGCTTCCTGGTGCCAAAGAAGCCAGGAAAGACAGACAAGAACCAGGACAGAAATGCACAGATGACTAGAGAAGTTACTTTATTTGGCACATGGATAAAAGAAGGATCCTGGAGCCAGGACATCCATAGAGAATGGCAGGGGGAAAGGTATCTCTATCATTCTTCTGTGTTCTCTCCCAAGTGCCAGGGCGAGCTATGTGTGCTTCCAACCTATTTCAAGTGCAGAGCTACCACCACAGAGGGAGGGGAATAGATGTGTTCCATTTGCACTGGCAGAAGCTGGTATGGAGACACTGGTCAGCAGCAGGTGGGTGTGCTACAGGTGATGGGTCTGCAGACCAGAGTGGGGCAGGAGGGCTGGGAGCACCCGGATGACTGGCAGGAGGAGGTCACACAGACAGGCCGGCAGCTCACAGGCACACACACAGAAGACTGGCAGGAGGGAGTCATGCACACAGTGGGTCTGCAGCTCACAGGTACATAGCAGGCCACCTGGTATCTCACAGGAATGCATATAGCAGGCCTGCAGCAGGATGGTTGGCAGGGGCTGGACACACAGCAGGATGGCTGGCAGGGGCTGGACACACAGCAGGATGATTGGCAGGGGCTGGACACATAGCAGGCAGGCTGGCAGCCTGAGGAGCAGCTGGTGTGACACATGATGGAGGCTGGCTGGTCTGGAGGAGGGTGGGAATGACTGGAGCTCCTTCCCAGGGTGGCTTTTATACCCAGCCCAGTGTCCCAGAACACCCAGAATGCATCTGGTCTTCCTTGTTTGCTTCCTCTGCCCTCCCAAGTTGGCTTTGCTGTTGTTCTTGCTCTTGTTTGCCCAACTCCATGACTAATGCAGCTCTCTGGCTGCTGCTACATCCAGGCTCCCAAGCCTCTCCTGGTACTGTGTGGATTTGTCCATTTCCCATGAGTTCCTGTTTTCTTACATGAGCTTATAGAAGTCCAGGAGTTCAGATAACCCACCTGTCGGACAACAGTCCTGCCCTGTGGGATGACAGTCCTCCTACAATCACAGAGATTGTTCTCCTGTGGTCTAGAGTCTAGAAGGCTGAATATAGTAAGTGTCCTCATCTATCGGTGTCCTGGGGGAAGGCAGGTTGGACCAGCCACATCCTTGGAAAGCAAGTAACGTCAATATAGGTTCACAGGGACCACAGCTGGTCCTCCTTTTGATGTGTTTAGCAGTGAGCCACAAGTACCATCAGGAAAGGTGGGATCTTGAGTGGAGGCTGGGTGGATTTTCCACATTTGTACCCCCACAGAGTTTAAAACCGGACCTACACAAGCTCAAAATAACCAACTAGCTGGCTGTCTGCTTGAACAAAACCCATAGTCACAAGAAGATAACAGAACCCAGAGTCTCCAAATGTATTTCATAAGTAACCAGATATAAGAGATTTTGTGATATAAGTCACCTTCATAAGTAAAAGCAACCAGCAGAAAGAATCCGGGCTGATCTCATTACAGAGATGGGCAGTGCTCACAGCAGCTGTTCTAAGCCCAAAGATCAAAGAAAAATATTATCTTCATGAGTGAATAGGTAGCAACTCCCAGGAGGGAGGTGGAATTAATCAAACAAAGAAAGTTCTAAAACTGAGATGTACAATAGCTGAAATTTAAATACACATTGGACAAACCTGATGGCAGATGCAAAAAGGAAGAAGTATCATTTCATCAAACAGAAATCATTCCATCAAAAACAGATGAGTTTTTAAAAGAAGAAGAGGAAGAAAAAGAAGAAGAATTCAAGTGTTGGTGAGATGGCACAGCAAGAAAAGGCCCATGAGCCCAACCCTGATGAGCCGAGCTCAATCCTGAACCAATATGGTGGAAAGGATAGACAGAGACAAGTTGTCCTCTCCCTCCCTCACTCTCTCTCTCTCTCTCTCTCTCTCTCTCTCACACACACACACACACACACACACACACACACACACACACACACAGAGTGTTGGATTCTAATTCTCAGAAGACAGCACCATCCATCAGAAGTGTGGATGGAGAAAGGGAAGGAAGGATGAGAGAGTGAGGGAAACACAAAGAGGCAGACAGAGAGTGCACAAGAGAGATGCAGAGGGTAGGACCAGAAAGCCTACAGGAGGGAAGACACTGAGTATCTGATAAAGCTAATAACTAGACTGTAGAAAGAATTCCTACAGCAAAAGAACACACTATCACAAAGTAGGCCGAAGACTGAATGCTCATTTCTCCAGGGAAGACACACGAATGGCCAAGGTTCATTAAAGACAAGCTATCACAGTGAGGTGCACTGTGTCCCACTTTGGGGGTTGGTAGCAGTGTTTAAAAAGGAAGGCAAACACTAGCATGTGTGGGGAGCTTGGAGCCCATCTGCATTCCAAGTGGGGTGGATCTCCAGGGCACACTGGAGATTCCTCAAAAGCAACACAGTTACTGTATGAACCAACACACACACCCCTGGGAAGTAAAGGGCACCCTAAAGTTTTTTACAGGGTCTTGCTCTATTTCCTAGCACAGACACAGGGTTCACCTTTGGCTTTGGAGGTGACATCTGGCCCTAACCACACAGGCCTCTTCTTAGAAAGATATTTGACCTGAATCTTTACCCACCAAGAGTATCTGCACATCCAAGCCTTGGTTGGGACCCAGTGTTCAAACATCTAAACCTGTAGGAATACTCCACATTGGAACCACAACACTCTACCCTACATACTCATTGCCATCTCAGAAATCAAAATGTGTCCGGTCCATCTCTAAGGGTCTTCATAATCTTAACAGTTCTAACATGATTCAGAGGTGTTTGTTAGGTCTCCTCTGACTCAAGGCAGCTCTTCGCTATGAGCTCTGAAAAGTAAGTAAATAAATAAGTCACATGTTTATAGTATACACAGACACAGTGAGCATTCACATTGCAGAAGGGGAGGATGATGAGGAAAGATGACACCAAAGTCAGACTGAACACCAGCAGAGCATATAATAAACACCACAGCTCCATATTGGGCATCTTGGGTTCATGATGACATCATCTAGGCTCCAACAAGCTTGGCAACCCTGCCCCCTAGCTCTAATGCCTGCAGCACACACAGCCTCTCTCTCTCAGGTCAGCCCCACCCTATGTCTGCATGCTTTCCTTAGCAGGCACTCCATGTTCCTGGCTTCTCCACCATCTTGGGGTCTACACTGTAACTAAAGCTTCACCTTTGCAGCTCCATGCAGAGGATGTTTAGGGCAACCCTGCTACATATTGCCTGGCCCCACAGGCTTTGCACTAGAACCTTGGTGCACGCTTTAATGACTTACTCACTCTTGTATCTTGCATGCCTCCACAACCAGACTCTGTACAAGCACCCTCCTTTTAGACGAAAGGTATTTTTTACACATTTTATTTATTTATTCTTATGTTTATGGGTGTTTTACTTGCATGTATATCTGTATATTATGTGAATGCCTGGTACCTATGGAGGCCAGAAGTGTTGAATAACTTGGGATTAGAGTTACAGATGGTTGTGAGCTGCCATGTGTGTGCTGGGAATCAAACCCAGGTCCTCTGTAAGAACAGCTAGTGCTCTTAACCACTGAGCCATCTCTCTAGCCCAAGTTTGCATTTTTACATCTTAGTGATTTTATTGATTGGGATCATGTGTTCAAGGTCCTTTTCTCATTATCCCAGTGAAAAAAATACTTGACTTTCTTTTCATGGTGCTAATCTCTTTGACAGTTAAAGCTGATTTGCCTGCACCTTCCATGCCCACCCTATCTAAAACATTAACTACACCTACACTTCTTCCTGTCCAAATGTCACCATTTCATAGTGTTGAAAACCCGGCTAAAGGCAGCCAGCAACAGTCATGCCACAACCTGAATGTTATACACCTTAAAATTACCTCTTCCAATAAATTAGTCAAATGCATTTAAATTTGGCTTCACTCACATTCTCAGGACACAAGCCAAACGTAACCAGATTCCTTGCCAGAAGGTAACATCAAAAGTCTCTAGTCCTTGCTTCCACAAAGTCTTACAGGCAGGATCCTCACTGCAAAATCTCTCTCAGCTTCCTGGTCTTCTGAACTCCCAACAGAATATCCCTCTGCGTTATGTTTAGAGCACTCCTCAACTTCTCTAGTCCACAGCTCCAAATTCTTCTACATTCCTCCCCCATGCCATTCCAAAGACCAAAGAGCCATGTGGTCAGGTGATGTGGGATTTCCTTCTGTGTGCTGCAAATATGTTTTATTATCATTGTTTAATAAAGAAGCTGCTCTGGGCCTATAGCAGGGCACAATGGGACGTCATGTAGTCGCTGAAGGAAAATGATGCCTGCTGGAGCCTACTAGAACCTTGCCGGTAGGCCACAACCTCGTGGTGATACACAGATGAACAGAGCTGGGTTAATTTAAGATATAAGAGCTAGCTAAAAAAGATGCCTAAGCTATTGACCAAGCAGTGATTTAATTAACATAGTTTCTGTGTGATCATTTCAGGTCTGGGCGGCCAGGAACAAATGAGCAGTCTCTGCCAACAGTCAAGTTTATGACAACAAAAACCCCTCTCCTGGTACCAATTTTCTCTTACATGTATTGTTGCTGTTGAAAACTCCTCAAGAAGCAACTTGGCATCATTGGGGGGAGAGGGCCATTGTTTGGGCTCACAGCTAAAAGAGATACTTCTATTGGCCCAGGAAGGTACTGAGAAAGTGTAATACCTCAAGTCCATCTGTGGTGGGAATGGGGATCATGATACAGCTTTCTCTGCCATGGCCCATCAGGAAACAGAACTCAACATCAATCAGAGCCAGCCTAGAACCCTCAAAATGTTCCATAACCTTCCAAAATAGCACTCTCAGATGAGGGAACATTTCACATTCAATCCAAAAGACTGGGTCTTTTCCAAGTTCTCAGGCAGGTCCCAGCCCCCTCCTAGCTTGATCACCCAGGGACCCAGTGTCACAAACAAGAAGGTTGTAAGGTATCTTAAACATGGCTCAATTTTCAGCAGAAAGCTTCCTGCTTCTGAGAACACAGCCAAACTCCAACATCCCTTCTAAACAACCTCCTTCCCCATTCTGTCTGTCAACCTGGGTCCTCATGCTATAGGTAGAAGTAGCTATTATTTTCAGAGCAAATCCCTGAAGCCCCTGCTGCATCGTCTTCATATCAGCCTGTCCCCCCCCCCCC
>PVIU01011927.1:0-62356 GCA_004026605.1 Ondatra zibethicus
AAGAAAGAAAGAAAGAAAGAAAGAAAGAAAGAAAGAAAGAAAGAAAGAAAGAAAGAAAGAAAGAAAGAAAGAAAGAAAGAAAGAAAGAAAGAAAGAAAGAAAGAAAGAAAGAAAGAAAGAAAGAAAGAAAGAAAGAAAGAAAGAAAGAAAGAAAGAAAGAAAGAAAGAAAGAAAGAAAGAAAGAAAGAAAGAAAGCAGGTTGAGCAAACCATGGGGAGCAAACCAGTAAGCAGCATCCCTCCATGGCCTCTGCATCAGCTCCTGCCTCCCTCCGGGTTCCTGCCCTGTTTGAGTTCCTGTCCTACCTTTCTGCCATGATGAACTGTGATGTGGAAGCAAAAGCCAAATAAAGCACTTTCCTCCCCAGTTTGCCTTTGGTGGTGGTGTTTCATCACAGCATAGAAGCCAGGAGCCTCATGCAATGCTCACACAGATCTCTCCAGCTCTGCAGTCTGGAAACTCCTTAGCAAAGCATTTTCCTCAAAGAGGACTCAAGGAGGGGGTCAGATGGGAGCCGCAAAGCTTGAGGGAGGAGCCACCACCGGCAGACCCTCCCTGCCTATGCCAGAGGATATGCAAGTGTTCAAGAAATTAAGTCACATGGTCACCATCTCCTGGGGAAGAGGAAACGTTTTCTGACTTATTTAAATCAAAAGGCTTATATTTCCGTAACAAACAAAACAAATTCATTCAGCAATTTAGGAGCTATAATCAAAGTTTTAAGTACCGAAATAAGCACATTGAAGTAGCATAATTCTCTAACATAAAGGTAACACAGGGTGGGCAGCTGCTGTTCCTTCTAGCCTACATTTTATAACCCTCTCCCGTAACAGCCAAACTCCCCGCTTACCAGAAGGTTTTCCGGTTTCAGATCCCGGTGGACAATCTTCTTGTCGTGCATGTGGACGAGGGCCTTACACAAGTCTGTGATCATGAGTGCGGCATCGTGCTCTGGAAACTTGACACTTTCGATGATGGCATCAAAAAGGTCCCCTCCCTGAACGTACTCCATGATCAGGTAGATCTCGGCTTCCGTTTCATAGACCTCGTGCAGTTTCACTATGTTGGGATGAGAGAGACTCTGAATAATTAAAATCTCACTGTCAACTATGTCCTCCTTACCCTTCAGCTTGGACTTGTCAATAATCTTCATGGCAAAAGCCTGCTTGGTCTCTCGGTGCTTGCACTCTTTCACAACGGCGAAGTTCCCGTCCCCAATGACCCTCCCGATTTCATAGTGCTTCTCCACATCAGCTGAGATGATGCCCAGCGGCCGCAGCTTCCGGCCACTGGGCCGTTCTGGCTTGCTCTCTTCCAGCTTCGTCTTCGGCTCCTTTTCTAGCACCGTCCTCCTTCCTCCTGGCCCACCTGGCTTCTTCCCATGGTCTGCTTCCTTCTCCTCCCCTCGGGTCCTGGGGAGCTGTGGGGGTTCAGCCTGGCGCTCCCTCAGGAGCCAGGCCCCATGTTTGTTCCTGCATGTGTGCCTGGAGTCTTTCCTCGCATCCACCAGCCCGTCCTGTACAGCTGGTGGACCCTCCGCGAGGTCCTTCTGGGCCCTGGCTGCTCCTTGAGGGTGACTTTCCTGAGGTTCCGAGCATCTGTTCTCTTTCTTGTCTGAGTTGTTGCTGGGTCTCCTCAGCTCCTGAGGGGGATTCCTGGGGCTGCTCCGATGGGTCTCGCCCTTCCACCCTTCCTCTCCATCCGTAGAGTTTGCCTCAGAAGCCCTCCTGCAGCTCTTGGTCCTCACCGGCTTCTCGGAATCCCACTTCTGACCTCTCCCCAGGTCACTGATTCCCAGAGGGCACGGCGGCTCCCTCTGCAGGCCCAGCTGCAGCTCTCTTTCTCGCTTACACTTCTCACACCTGACAATCTCCCCGGAAGTCTTTTCAATCTCCAGCCCCAGATGCTTCTCCCCACCTGCATGAGTCTCCTCCAAAGTGGCTTCCCTGGGTGGTGGCAGGGCACCAGGTTCTGGCTCCTGTTTCCCTCTTACCCACTTCTTCTGGACCCTCACCTTGTCTTCCAGGGCCAGCTCCGTAGTGGTCTTTCCCTGATGCCTGGTGACTGCCCTGCTTCCCATAACCTCATTACAGTTTCCCACGTCCCCACAGCGGTGGGCTCCTTTCAGAAGCTTGCTGGGAAGTCTGCTTCTCAGCCTTGGGGAGGGAGCTCTGCTGTGTGGAGTCAGGGCAAGGGCCCGGTTCTTGGGATACAGCTCCTCCATAGCCAACTGGATGCTCTTCAGTGTAAGAGGCTCCTTGCCCATAGCTATGAAAGCATCGCCCTCCCTGAAGAAGTCAGACACGCTCTTGACTTCCCGGCCCTTCAGGGTGAAGAGCTTCCGCACACGGTCATTCTTCCATCGTGGAGAGCCCAAGGCTTCAGAGATGTCTGCTAGAAGCTGCTCAAAGGTTTGCACTGACCGCCTGTTGAGGAGCAGGGTGGCCTTGTGGAGGGGCTGCCCACCCAGCTTCACCACCGTCACCACCCTGGGCTTCAGCGGGCTGTGCTCAGCACGGACTGAGTAAAGGCCACTCTGAGGACTGAACAGGGGCATGATGGCACCGCGGGGCCCCAGGACGGGTTTCTCCAGAGGTCCTCGCCCAGCAGGCAGCCAGGAGCCTTGCAGCTTTCGCTCAGAAATCTTCGAGCTTAAACATTTTAGAGGCTGGTCACACGGGCCTTGGTGGCCTGCAACAGGAGACAAAGGAGGCTAGTCAAAGTGGGTTTAAAGAACTCCTTTGGACTTCCTCAAACTTGACTGATGAAGGCCCCGGAAGTGTAACTCAGTCACAGACCTGCACATGAGAGGACTTGGGCCCCATGTCCCAGCCATAAATAGATAGACAGACAGACAGATGGCAGATGGATATGTATTATATGTAATATATATTCTACTGTCACTGTTTAAGTATATGAAATGACGGAACCTTTAAGCATTGTGTCTTAGTCTCAGTCTCCTCCATGAGAAAATAGGACCTGGAACTGAATCAGCAGAAGGCTGAGGTGGCTCTTTTGCAGGGACCTCCTCTGAACCAGGTCACACTTGGGGCCTTCTAGAGTCAGAATCTGGTCCATTGAACACAAGCTAAAGCCCCAAACTCCTGACCTAGCATGTAGCATGAAGCCAAAACATTCCAGAACTTTAAGGGTCTCCAATCTTCCCCATCCTTTTGTCCAGCTATATTTTCAACTCCTACAAGGAAGGCAGTAGGAGAAGAGGGCATGCCCAGGATGTCTATCCTGGAGTGACCCCTAACTATGTTTATAGACATGGGCAGAGTATGCGTGCTTCCGTTTTCTTCATCTATACACTAGGAAGGGTGGCATTTTCCTCCCAGTTTTGCAGAGTAAATAGGAAAGTGATGAACAAATACTAATATCAACAAATATTAACAAAATACTGACACCTATCAGTACAGTCTTAGTATTGGCTTTGTGTTATCATTTCATTCAGCTTAGGTACAAGTCTGTATGCATAGCTTTGCCTGGCATCATAAACAGGGCAGAGCCAATGTGGGGGGGGTTAAAGCTCTAATTGAGAGTTTACAGAAAATGTTGCTGTAAAGATTTGATTTCAATCCATATAAAGAAACCTCATTCTTACAGAAAATGTTGCTGTAAAGATTTGATTTCAATCCATATAAAGAAACCTCATTCTGTAGAAGGTTTTTCTTCTCTCATTTAAAGTAAGATGGATCTCAGGGTTACAAAGTGCAATTAACAGGTGGAGTGTACAATTATTATTCTATCCCAGCACCAAATAGAAAAGGGGGAAAAGGGTGGTACAGTACCACAAGCTTGTGACCCGAGCACTGGGGAAGTTGAGGCACGAAAACTGCTGTGCGTGAGGCTGAGGCTAGACCCCGAGTTCCAGGCTAGCAGGCTACAAAATGAGACCTTGTCTCAAAGAAACACGTCGGGCACAACAGCGCACGCCTTTAATCATAGCACTCGTGAGGCAGAGGCAGGTGGAGTTCTGTGAGTCTAAGGCCAGCCTGGTCTACATAGTGAGCTCCAGCCAGATGAGGGACACATAGTGAAATGCTGTCTCAAAAAAAGTGTGTTTAGAGAGATGGCTCAGTGGTTAAGAGTACTGGCTGCCCTTCCAGAAGATTCTAGGTGCTGGATTGCAGGATCCAACATGTGTACTTTCCTGGCCACCAGGCATGCACATGGTGTACATATAGCCATGCAGAAAACACCCACACGCATAAAATAAAATAATAATAAAATTAGTTGTAAAGGGTTAAAAGTGGGGCAGGGGCAGGAGAAATGACCCAGGGATTAAGAGCACAAATTGGGCTTGCAGAGGACTGGGGTTCAGTTTCCACCCATGTCACCCACCTGTGAGTCCAGCTCCGGGTTCTTCTGGCCTCTCAGGTGCCAGTATTTACATTTGTACAAACTCACACCCACCCACAAAGATTTTGAAATAAAAGAAAAATAATTTTCAAGTAACTATAAAGTTCAAACTTTCAAAGTGATTACCTGTGAGTGTATTTGAATCCACCACCGCAGAAATCTCACTCGTGCAGAGATGGACAGCTTGGCCCGCATGTCCACACAGAATGTGTTTTGTTTTTTTAATTATAACATACAATCTGTTCTGAGACAATTTCTATCCAGGCACGTTGTCGATCAGATGACAGAGTAGTAGCTGGCACTGATCTTCCCACATGCCAGGAATTTATGAACTTGACAATCACAGTTACAGTTAAGAGATTTATTTATGGACATCTGTTATTCTTCTCGCAGTCACCCTGCCTCGGTCGTAGGCAGTGGAACACTGATCTGAACTCCCTGCGTTGCAGACCTGAAGAAGGCTAGGAGAAAGTTGGCCATGAAATGTACGTGTATGTGTGAAGGACTGATAAAAATTAGGACATTGTCCTTATTTTTTGTGCTCTTCTTATGGGGTAGGACCTTGATTCAGACTTATCAAACTCTTGGTTGAGAAGTCAAAGTCTAGGAACAGAGAACGCTTATCTCAGCCAAGATCCCATAAAGAACTTTCCCAAGTAGGAGTAGAGAAAGGTCAGGACAACTCAAAGGATCAAATACTGGCTAGGGTCAGAGGCCAACCCCCCCCCGCCCCAGAAAGCCAAGAGGCATATTGAATGCAAATATCAGAAGAAAGAGTTTCAAGAATGCTTGAAGGACAGGCATTGACTTGAACCTTCAGCACTAAATGGGGTGAAGACCCATAGTAGTGGGGCCCAGGACCTTGCTATGGAGATGCACAGGTTGTCCATGTGGTCCTGAGGTTACTACAAATAAATGAAAAACTCAAGGGGGGAGCAGAAAATTCCAGTTGTTTGAAGAAATGATCAGTCTCTATGACAGTGTCTCACCAAGGGACAAGACAAGCCTCAGCTGGGGAAGAACAGGATTGGGAGGTGGGAAAATAGGAAGCCCTGAAGCAGCCCTGAGAAGCTAAATTCCCAGTCCTGCCTTCAAAATCCATGGGCTTTACAAGTGAAGCATCCTTTATTCCAGGGAGGAAGAGAAGAAGGGTCCTCAGAGGACAACCAGGCAGACAAAAATCCATAATCACACTGGCGAAGGTGGACATTCATCATGGAAGGAGGCTTAGAAAGACCCCAGAGAGAGGGCGGTGTGAAGTGGTGCTCATGAAACAGGACCAACACTAGATGGCGTCCACACTGGAGCACAGCTTAGGATAATGAAGATATGAGCCATAATAGGACCTGCATCCTCAAGAGCACAAACATTGCAAGCGCACAGTATGGGTCTTGATGGGCAGTTTGACCCCAGGGTACCCAGGCCTGGGTGGAAGTGGATGGATTGTTAGGATAGCTATACTTAGACATCTTCAGAAGACTCTGTCCAAAGCTTTCATGGATCCCGGGAAGTTAGAAGCACAAGCTGATAGAACCACATCTCGGAACCAAGAAGACAAACCAGGACACAGTCAAATGGGATATAAAAACAGAACAGTTCAGTTTTCACAACAAAGCATCAATTATGCCCAGTCCTCTGCCTAGACACCCAGATCACTGGAAACAACATAGTCTGAAGGAAGACAAGGAACTCTGCTCCTCACCCTCCCAGCAACACTGGAGCCTACAAAGTTCTGGGTACAGCAAGGAACTAGGGAGCCCCAGGGAAAATGCAGCTGTGTTAGTGACTGTATTTGTTGCTTTTCTTGGAGCTCTGACAGGAAACATGACAGAAACGACTTATGGAATGGAAGGTTTATTTGGGCTCAGGGATACAGTTGGCCATGGTGGGGAAAGTCATGGAAGCAGGAAGGCAGGAAGCTGGTTACATTTCATCCATAGTCGGAAAAGATAAAGAGATGAAGGCTGGTGTCCAATCTTGTAGTGATATTTCATTTGTATTTTAATTAAAATGTCTGAAGTTCAGAGTAAAACAGCCGCACTAATCAGCCTTACAGATCAGGTAGTGGTGACACACAACTTTAATCCCAGTAGCCACACTAGTTTGCCATAAAACTGGGTGGTAGTGGTGCACACCTTTAATCCCAGCCCTAGAGAGGAATATAAAACAGGAAGAGACAGCTCTCACGCAGTCTCATTCTGAGATTCCTAGAGGCGGGATCCTCATTTAGGACTGAGGTAAAGGTAAGAGCCAGCGGCTGACTGTTTTGATTTCTGACCTTCAGATTGAACCAATTTCTATCTCTGGGTTTTTATTATTTGTGCTACACAATCTGCTCTTTTTTTTTTCAGCCCAGGACTCCTGCCCACATCCTGGTGCCACTACAATTCCTGTGGGTCGTCCCACCTCAGTTAGCCTGACTTGGAGACATCCTCGAGAACATACTCCTAGATTTGCTCCTAGGTGACTCTAGACCCGTTCAAGTTGACAATCAAGATCAGCCACTGCATACCTTTTGTCACAAGCAACAGTGTCACTATTCAGAGCAGCAAGCATCACCATTGAGCAGACCACCCTACTGAATGGGTTGGAGCTGGAGGGAGAAAGACTTTGGGATCAAACACTCACTTTCCACAAGGAAAAACCATCAAGGAAAGTGTGTCAAGGACAACTAGGCAAGAGCAGTCCATTTGCTCGGAGTTGGGGAAAACTTCATTTTCTGACTGCAGCCTCGAGTGTAGAATCAGAGACCTCCATTAAACACTAAATCTCCTGGAGTCTCATTAGCTGAGAGCACACAGGAACATGCTACAATCCCTTTGGGTTTCATTTTTTTTCTACCTGCCTGTCATTTTGGAAGAGAAAAGTTCATTGAGGAAATGCCTTCATCAAACTAGCCCATAGGCACATCTGGGTGGCATTTTCTTGATTGTTGACTAACGTAGGAGGGCCCAAGGCCACTGTGGAAGGTGCCACCCCTGGGCAGAGGGGCCTGGGCTGTATAAGAAAACAGCTGAAAGTGAGCCTGGGAGCAAGGCAATAAGCAGCATTCCCCTGTGGTCCCTACCTCTGCATTCCTGCCCTGATTTCCTTCAATGATGGACTGTGATCAGGCCGTGTAAGCCAAATAAACCCTCTCCTTCCCAAGTCGCTCTTGGTCACGGTATGTATCACAGCAATAGAAAGACAAGTAGGACAGTCCCAAACAGCCACAATGTCCCTGCTTGGCCCGGATGGGCTCTCCAATGGTGCAGGATTTTCCTCATTCTGAAAGAAAATGTGTCCTGCAAGCTTGAGTTTCCCCCAGATCCTACATATATCTCGAGGTCAAAGAGAAGAGATGCTAAATATGATCCAGCAGGATAAATTCGTCATTCAAGGAGTACCTGAAAGAGATATCCAACAAAGCTAAGTACATAGGCCTTCTGGTAGGATAAACCCAGCTTCCTGCTTGCTGGTCCTAGGATGCTCCAATGCTGGCATGAACAAGAACGCCCAGTATCTAAACCAGCTTGCCAAGGCATTATGCCCTGGAATTGATCTGACTTTAAGACTCCATGTCTATTACCTGCTGCTGCCACTCAGATGAGTTCACATAACATGATTCCATGGCGACCAGCTCTGGGAGTCACACTAACCCAGGTTCCTCTCTAATTATTTATCTTATAGTTAGGAGACTAGCTGCCAATCACCAAGTGTATAATCAAGGCAAAAATAAAAAGAGCCTAATATTTTTACACTGTCTTTGATTTTTATCACAAGGAGAGTTTACCTTTTTCTGGCCATTTTTTAGTCATAACCCATGTATCTAATTCAAACAAATGAAAACAAGCTATGCCTCTGCTCAGTATTACCTTCCAAGAAGCTATAGTAATCCACTAGTAAAAGAAAGAGTCAAGGCTGGAGAGATGGCTCAGTGGTTAAGAGCACTTGCTGCTCTTGTAAAGGACCCAGGTTTGAGTCCCAGCATCCATATGGTGGCTCACAACCACCTGTGACTCCAGTTTCAAGGGGTTAAACAGTCAGCCACCTATGTGGTGCACAGACATACATGCAGTCAAGACAACACACACATTAAAATTTTATTTTATTTTTTAAGAAAAAGGAGAGTTACAATCAGTTGCTACAGGACATAAATAATACCTAGTTGTTCCTGAAGCATTTAGAAACTGTGTGTATTAAAAAATGGAAATTGACCAGGCAGTGGTGGCAGATGCCTTTAATCCCAGCATTTGGTGATACAGAAGCAGACAGATCTCTGTGAGTTCAAGGTCAGCCTAGTCTACAGAGTGAGTTCCAAGAGAGCCAGGGCTGTTACACAGAGAAACCCTGTCTCTATCTCTAAAATAAACAAAAATAAAAACAAAAAAGGAAATCAGTGTTTTAAAATACCCTGTAATAGCCAATATGAAATAAATAAACAAATAAATAAATAAATAAATAAATAAATAAAATAAAATTTAAAAAATAAATAAATAAAAAGATACCGCACCTAATAGAGAATTATTAACTCGCTCTCCCTAACAGGGAAATTCCCCTTAATATACGTTCCCTGTTACTGGCTTTCCGTACTTGGTGATTTCCCCAGATGAATTGCTGCAGCCTGCAGATTCGGCGCTGAGACTATTCACTGAGGAGGCAGAGATGGAGGGAACTGGAAGAAATTTCCCTTCACACCGAGTCGCTTGTTCTGGGCATTTTCCAGACACCATTTGGGAACAAACTCAGTCCGCTCACTTGTGGGTATGCAATCAGAGAAACATCTGTGAAGTCACACTTGATAATGCAAACACCCCAAGGAGAGTTTCCTAAGTGAATTTTTAAAACTGGAGCATGGCCTCACAGAAAGCTGCGGAAATGCTTCCGTCCTCTGTACTTCAGAAACCCAGCCAACATCCACCGAAAGGAAACTGTAACCACTGACGAAGAAAACCAAAGCGCCATGGTGCTTTGTAGACACTGTTATCACTGGTGACACACCAAGTTCTCCCACACATTGTCACCTTTGATCTTTACCGCCTTCGTGACCGTGACTGAGACACCCAAAGGGAGATTAAGTTTGTTTCTCTACTATTGTCTTAGAAGTGTCTCTACTTTGCATTGGTTTTATCTGCTGACCCACCGGCAACCATGTCCCTAAGTGCCTGCCAGCACAGAGTCCCAGCACCTGACCGGGTCTCTGTGAGTGGCACCTGCCAGTCCTTAGTCTATTCTGCCTGACCATTTTTTCCTAAACTATTCACGACAGCCACATGAGAAGGCCTGTGACCCCCCCATATTGCCCCCAGTATCCCTCGGGTCCTTCTTTAAGAACAGGGCCTCATGTAGCTCAGATTAGTCTCGAATTCCCTACGTAGCTGAAGATGATCTTGAAGCCCTGATCCTCCTGCCTCTACCTCCCAAGTGCCGGGATTACAGGTGTATGCCACCATGCTTCACTTCCGGAGCATCTCTGAGTGAGAATGCCTTCTTCGCTTTAAAGTCTATCCCTGGCACCTTTCAAAGTGCCTGTCCCTTCTCCCTAGGCCTACTCGCTCACTCTCAGCTGGTGCCTGGTTCCCGCCCATCACTCATCACAGTGCCACTTCCAACTCTGCCACACTTACTGCCTGAAACTCCTCCCCTTCTTGCAGTCAGAAAGCAGGCTTCTCTTTCCAGGACCTCAGGAGACAGCCTAAAGACACCCGAGGACAAAATAAAAAGATACCCTAGGACAAAAAAGATGGAGGTACCCAGGTTCTGAGCTCTCCCCTCCTGTACCTGCTGCCTCCTTGACTGCCTATGTTAATGATTAAGCCAGCAGCTTGCTGGTTAATTTCCAATGAGCTGTGTCCTGGAGTCCAGGCCTTCCTGCATGTCAGAGTGCGCAGAAACCACCAGTACCTTGTTAAATGTACACTGGTATCCGACCAGTCTTCTGGGGGTGGGCCCCAGAATTCGCATTTCTCATAATCAATGTTACTGGTCCCTGCCCCACACTCTGAGTAGCAAGGATATAGAGTCAAAATCCAGGGCCTCCTAGGAGCATTGTTTGTCTGCAAGTGTTTATTTTATAGTGAGGAACTTGTGGTATTATCAAAACATGCCACAGAGAACAGGGACAAGGGAGGTCCCCGCATGGTTTCCTTCCATAGGGAATAGCAAACAGGCCAGACTTGGGTGTACACCTTTATTGGCACCAGTTGTCACAAAAGCCAGAAGGCTAGGGAATAGCAGGGAAGGTATTTTTGTGCACAGGTTCCTGAGTTCCTGGGAGAAGATAGCAGGTTCTATGTCTGAAGCGGGAACAGAAATTGGGGTGTAGGTAGGCTGGTAGGGTACTAGCATTCATGAGGTCCTGTGTTCTCTCCCCAGTACTGCATAATCTGGATGTGGGGTGCACATCTGGAATATGGCACTTGGGAAATGGGGGCGGGAGAATCCAAAGTTTAGTCATCCTCCAGTACATAGCAAGTTTAAGACCCCAACTCAGAAAAATAAAGGGGAACAACATGGCACTTAACACTGTTGGTTCAAGAACCAACCAAGAAAGTTGTTCAAGAACCTCCGAGCTACAGGGAGAAGGGGAGGGGAAGGGGCTACATTTCCAAAGCTTGTATGAGCTCTGGGCCCCAGGTGACCAGGTACATGTGAGAAGAACCACCCCTGCCTGCCACCCTGCACAGGCCCAGCAGAAACCAGGAAGAGATGGTGACAGCAGGAAGTCAACAGAGGGAAGGGTCAGAAGTTGCATAGCAACTGGGAGAAGAGGAGGAGCCACAGGAGACCTAAGTGGTTCAATGCTCTGTGGACTGAGGTTGGAGGTAGAGGGCCCGTGTGAGCCGAAGATTGCTGGGATTCAGCACACTGGGCATTGCTATGAACTCGGGCCCGGTTTGCTCCCAGAGCTGGCAGTAATGGTGACCTTTCTCTCCGGCTCCCTTTCCTCCAGATGGGCATTCCAGCCATTGCCTGGCATGCTCTCCCCAGCTCCTCTTTCCTCTCACAGGTTCTGAAGTGGCCTAAACTCTACCTGAACAGTCTCTGCGCCAGCGTTCTTCTTCTTCTTTTTTTATTTTTTTATTCTGAATAAATCTATTGTGGACATCCGAAGATGCAGACTGTGCTAGGAAGATGTGCCTGGCATCCACACATCTGTTTCAGAATCTGGACTGGACAGATGGTTCAGCAGTTAGGAGCACTTGCTGCTCTTTCAGAGGACCCAGGGTCAGTTCCCAGCTTCCACATCAGGTGACTCACAACTCCAGTTCCCAGGGGCAACTACACCCTCTTCTGGCCTCTTGGCACTGCACACATGTGGTGTGCATAAACTCTTACAGGCACACACATACATGTAAATAATAGAGAAACTATTTTAAAATATATCTAAAAGGAAAAAGAGTTTGAAAAGAATTGCTGCTGGGCACAGTGGTGATGGTAGAAGAGGAGCAGGGGGAAATTCTGTGTTTGGTCTTGTTCAGTTATAAGCCTCGAACCCAGAGCCTTATATATGCTTGGCAAGTGCCATACCAGTGAACTACACCCCCAGTCCCCCCAAAGCTTTGATGACAAGCAGTGATTCAGAGCAACCATACATAGGAGGAGCCCTCAAACAGTGGTTCTCAACCTGTGGGTCAAGACTCCTTTGGGGTTTGAACGATCCTTTCACAAGGGTCACCTAAGACCGTCAGAAAGCACAGATATTTACATGACGATTCGTAACAGTTGCAAAATTGCAGTTATGAAGTGATAATGAAAATAATTTTATGGTTGGGGGTCACCACAACATGAGGAACGGTATTAAAGGGTTACAGCATTAGGAAGGTTGAGAACCACTGCCCTAGAGGAAGGTGTTGGGTATTGAGTCCCCTCACCACGTCTGTCACATTGTCTCTCTCTCTCGGACACTTGAGGAGGCTGGCCTGCTTTGAGTCTTCAGGGGCTATCTCTGGGGACAGCTGCTCTTTCCTTCCTGCCCCTGGGTTTAATGTTTCCTGCCAGTTCACCTACAACTACATCCCTGAGGCTTTGTCACCCATTCCATGAAATCCCAAAGGGTGAAGTTTCCAGGCCCTGTGGCTTCTTTCTTTGAGCTGAATTGTTAAACCTAACTCGAGCAGAGGAGATCTTAGTAGCTTGGCTGAGTGCTATGTAAGAAAGGCTACTCGGTAGATCCTTTCAGAAGGACCACCTTGTGCCCGCTTCTCTTCCAGCCATCTTGATGCTAGACCACCACTGACCTGTGCCATCTGGTTACTCCAGATTCCCCGGGCCACTGGTCAGTGTCATACACACTTCAGACACACCAGGCTGGAGGGAGATGTAGCACACTTCTCCCTGTTAGGGTCTAAAGGTAAGATGTAGCCCACAGATTTCTGTGTTTGAACAACTGGGCCCTCAGAGAGATCCTGTTTGGGAAACTGCAGAACCTTTAGGAGGTGGAGCCCACTGGAGGAAGTGGCTCTTGAGAGGCCCTGTCCTCTCTCCCTGTTCTGCTGAGACATGAGCAAGGGCCTGTCGCATGCCCCTGCTGCCGAGAAGCCATCTGTCACCACACCTTCTCTACCATGATGGATTCTTCTGCTCAAACCGTGAGCCAAAACAAACTTTGCTTCCCCCGAAATTACTTTCTGTCCGATCTTTGATGACATAGAAAAGTAAAAAGTACATTCTATATAGGGCTACAGAAAGCACTAGAAAGGCAAAGTGCCAGGGCTGGACTGGTCAGTGGGTCATTGACTCCACAGTAGGGCACCTGCCCAACATACCTATGGCCATGGAGTTCATCCACAGCACTACAAAAAAAAACAGACAAAAAAACCTACAAGGTTTCTCTGTGTAGCCCTGGCTGTCCTGGAACTTACTCTGCAGACCAGGCTGAACTTGAACTCAGAGATTCGCCTGTGCCTTTGCCTCTGGGGTTAAAGGCATGCATCACCACTGCCCAGCTGCAATTAAAAAGAGAGAGAGAGCGCAAACTCACATGTCTTCGTTCACTCAATTCTGTTTGAATGGGTTAGATGGATATAAAGACACCTGAACCATCTGTCAGTACCTGCACCTGGGACTTGCCCCTGGGTCGTGTGTGTATCTGAACAGAGAGAGTCCCCCTCTCTGTTACTGTACAGAACAGAAGAGTGACATCACCTGAAGATTCTTTAAACGGTCACTTTTTTAGAGTGGAATGTGGTGGCGTATACCTGGAATCCCAGTCCTCAGGATACTGGGGCAGGGGGATTGCCGTGAGTTGGAGACTAGTCTGAACTACATGGTGAGTTCAAGCCCTTGCCCCCCCCATCCTTTTTTAAGTGATATTGACTTCCTAGTAAGACCACATCAGTGAACCACAAATAACTGAATAGTAAGCAATTAAAATAATTTTAAGAAGAGTGTTTCAAAAATATAGTTTTATGGGGATAGAAAGATTGGTCAGTGGTTAGTGGTTAGAAACACTTGATGTTCTTGGAGAGGAGTAGAGTTCAGATCTACACACCCACAGCTGCTGCTCAGGAACACTGTAACTCCAGTCCAGGGGGTTCAGTGCCCTCCTCTGGTCTCTACCTACAGAGACCTGCACTCAGTACTCATGTGCCCATACCACCACACATGCATATAATTTAAAAATAAATGTTTTTAAATATATATTTCATTCATATTCATGAGAAATGGTTCATTTGGGAAATAGTGGAGCTGGTTGCAAAATAAATAATATGTAAATGTTTTGAATGATTTTGTGCCAATTAATAATACAAATGAAGTGTATGAATTCCATGGAAGACAAATATTGCCTTGCTACACTGTGCTGTTATCTGAGACTTGGGTACACCCGATTGGCAAGACGCTTCTCATAAATATTCAATAACATGGTGGTTTATGTGATCCACTTGACTTTCTGGCAAAAATTCCTAAGAACACTTTGTGTTGAAATAGAAATCCTTTGTCAACAAAAGTAAAGTCACAAATCCAGTCTCAGGAGGACTGTGTTGGGTGCAAAGGCTGTCTGAATACAAATATTTGTATATGAAAACATCTATCAATAGACAAGCAGCCCCTGATAAATATACAACTACAGCTGCAGACAGCAGTTCCCACGCAGTCCATCAGCTGGCACTGAAGCAACTCTTCCTGGAGCCTGAGTCGTTTTGAACAAGAGTTCTGGTGCATTTAGGTTGTCCTTTGTAACCACAATATTAAAGCAAACTTTCAGGGCCTGTGGAGAAAATGGAACAGAGGGCCGGTGGTGGTGGCACACGCCTTTAATCCCAGCACTTGGGAAGCAGAGGCAAGCGGATCTCTGTGAGTTCGAGGCCAGCCTGGTCTACAAGAGCTAGTTCCAGGACAGACTCCAAAGCTACAAAGAAATCCTGTCTCACAAAACAAAAACAAAAACAAAAAACAAGCAAAAAATGGAATAGGTACTAGACTCAGCAGTGGGCATCTACACCTCAGCAAGACAGCCAGAGCTCAGCTTTGCCCTAGCTGTAAAGCCAGCCAGCATCCCACTGGGCAAAACAGAGTCACACCCTGGTCCCAGAGCTGGTGATAAACAGGTGAGCTTCCCTGATGTCCCTCCAGACAGAGTGGGGGGGAAAAAGAGTAAAAGAAAATATCTTCGGAACAAAGCAGACTAAGGAAAAGCATTTTTTCCACCTCGGGCGGGATTCAGATTGGGTTTCGTTTTCTTCTAGCCTGAAGAAGGAAAAGGGTGGTGGACACTCGACACAGCATCAGGTGTCCACGGAGCTCTGGCAGCCATCCCAGCGCCCACTCAGAGAAGCAGGGGCCTGGAGAGCATCACAGATGCTGGCAGAGTCCAGCATCCTCCCTCTGTGGCACACCCTGTAAAGGTGGGAGTGAGGTGCCAGCCATAAGCTCTGGTGTGTGCAACAAGCACTCAGCACATGATGACCACAGTGCCTCCGAGGCAGGCTGCTTCCCTGCAAGAAGAACAGCTCCCCAACATAGTCCACACCACTCTCTGAGGGCATCAAACACAGATGGCCTCAGAACCTCCAGTGGCACCTGGCAGCTCCTGGCTTCCCTAGGGAGTGATGGCTAAGTTTCTTTAGGAAACCTTCCAATACTGTTTCTTGCCACGTGGCAAAAAGAAGAAGAAGAAGGAGAAGGAGAGGAAGAAAAAGGAGAGGAAGAAGAAGAAGAAGAAGAAGAAGAAGAAGAAGAAGAAGAAGAAGAAGAAGAAGAAGAAGAAGAAGAAGAAGAAGAAGAAGAAGAAGAAGAAGAAACATGCTTACAAGAGTGGAGTCTACTAAATAAATGGATTTGCTTGGGAAGATTCTGAGCATACCAAGTTATTGCCAGGACTGAGGTGCACTAGCAGTGTATGGGCATTATACAGGGAAACCATAGGTGGTATTAATGAAAACAGCCTGCTGCCTGAGTCTATAACCTTCAGAATGTGCTAGGCAAGCATGTCAATCACATACATGAGGTTTTCTACTGTTTTGTCCTCTCTCACTCTCTCCCTCCTTCCCTCCTTCCTTTTCCTCCTCCTCCTTTTGAGACAGGGTCTCTTTGTGCAGCCCTGGCTACCCTGGATCTTGCTATGTAGACCAGGCTGACCTCAAACTCAGAGAGATCACCATGCCTCAGCCTCCTGACCTCTGGGATTAAAGGTGTGGGCCACCATGCCCAGCTATTCTTCCCCACATTTTACCTAAAACTTCTCAGTCAGTTTTCTGCAGGTCCAGCACGCCTCTGGCTGGTGACAATGCCCCTTCCCCAGGCAGGCCCCTAGCTCTAACCCCTGTTTTTGCTGTGTTGGCACTGAGGGCCCCTCTATGCCCTGTTTTCCCATGCATTACCTTCTGCTGCCTGAACTTGCTCCATTCACCCGTGAATCCCACACACATACTCTACATTTACACCAGGCCTGATCAATGATGATTGACAGAGAAGCTGGAGAAACACAAGAAAGCTGCCCAAAATGACAATGCCTAGGTGTTAGGCATGCCCTGGAGTTCTCCAAGGACCCACACTGAGAGGTGACCCCACATGTGAGTGTCCTCCCCGCCGCCTTACATGCATGTGTATAAAGATGTGTGTGTGTGTGAACATACCAGTGACGAATCTCCCAGAACTCACCGGAGCACCTTTTGACCATTTATTTCATGGACCTCTCCTTTGCTCAGGTCCTCCAGAGACCCCATGCCCTACTCTGAGTCATCCGCTAAGGAGACACATCGTCTGCCCCAGCACCAACCCTCTGTACAGTCCCAACGGAGGAACTGAGATGCTCTGACCTCTGCCCTGGCCCCTCCAGCTCTAATACCACAGTTACTATGGAGTTACTGCGTCGACCACAGTGGCATAGAGTAGACTCTCAGTAATTACGTGTGAGTGAATGAGTGGTTAGTTCGTGGCAGCTAACAGTGGTTGTCCTGGTAAGCTAATTTTAAAGCTATTACCCTAAAAAGAGATACCGTCAAGAAAATGGAAGGAATGAAGAACATGTAAGGAAGAAAGTTACTAAACTAAGAAAGGATATGCCTATTACTGGCTGTATTAGAGAAAGGTGGTTAATTGTAGGTTGAAGAAACACGATGCCAATCTCCAGGTGGAGATGGCTCATGCACCAGGAAGGCTGAGTTTCTGACTGGCAACATGGGAAATGTAAAACTTTCCTTTTTCTCCATAAAATGAACAGCTACTCTACTCCATCCTGCAAAAAGTCCACCGTTTGTTATCTCTGTGTGTGTCTATGTATGTGTGTCTGTGTGCACATGTGTGTGTCCACGTGTGCACATGTGTGCCTGTGCTGAAAGAGAGTAATCTTCCTAATCACTCTCCACTTCATTTCTTATGTGTAATTATTATGTGTGTTCACTCACAGACAACAGTGCACATTTGTGCTAATGTGTGAGTCTGGAGGTCAGAAAATGTGAAGCTGGCCCTCTCCTTCACTTTCACAGGGATTCCGGGGGTCAAACTCAGGTCACCAGGCTCAAGACAAAAGTGCCTCTACCAGAGGAGCCTTCTCATCTCTCTCTCACTACAGGAAAACTCACTGCCTGGCTAGACTAGCTGGCCAGCAAGCCCCAGGGACCTTCCTGCCCTCTCCCCAGCATGGGATTAGAAGCCTATGTCATCACATCTGACTTTGAACCTGGGTACTGGAGATCTGAACTCAGATCCTCCTGCATGGCAAACACTTGGCCAGCTAAGCCTTCTTTCTCTCCCTAACTGTTGCCGCCCTCCTAAGAGCTTTTAAGAACCCCCACACTGTGCCTTTATCCCAGCCAGCATCCTGGAGTCCAGGGAGGAGGCCCAGTCTGCTTCTACGCCCACCCCTGCACCTCCACCAACATGCTTCACCGCTTGGTACTAGCCATGAGGAAAATATAAGCAACCAAACAGAGAGAGGCCGGGAAGACATGTTGGTTTTGTTTTATAACAGACCAAACGGTTTAGAAAGCAGCAAGTACAGGACCCTAGACTGTCAGTGTGCTCCCAGAGTCTCTCCTTGTGAGCATGGTGACTGTCTTTCTCTGACGGTGTCAACATCTTCGGAAAACACCCTCTTCAAGAGCAGGGAAACCTCTGCAGCTGTCTGGTCTGAGCATAAAACAATCAGATCATCAAAAGTCTAAGTTAATAGAGCAGGGCTCGAGGAAAAGCACCAAGTGACTTCCACAGCCAACCCCAGCAAATTTCCACCCACAAACTGGGACTTTCTCTTAAGTCAGATGCTGGGGACTCTGCAAGCCTGGGGCTGCAGGTGTCCCCAAATCCCAAAATAAAAAGGGAGCTGAGGCTAATATACCCAACTTCTCTCTGTTTCCTTTCTAGTTTTGAAGTAGAACCTATCGTTTTGGTTTTCTCAACATGTGCACAGGTTAAGAACATGACTTGGGACATGATGTTCTTATACTTGCTTTTAGGTTAACCAGTCCGGCCTGCCAGGCCCGTCTTTAGCATCAATGCAGAGGCGGCTACCTCTGGCACCATCTGCTGTTACCCAGGCTATGTTATTACTGACAAGTGCCAGTTGTCTGCAAGAAGCCTTTGATGTGTGGACTACTGGAGTCTCTGACAAGACACACGTGGGTTTTATATATGTGAGAGATTGTGTCTCAAAGTTAAAATGCACGCTGAGCCCAAGCTGTTTGTCTTCACAACGTCTACAACCCTATACTTGGCTATGAGAGCAGGACCCTGTGATACCCAGAGCCTCTGTGAGGGCGGGACCCTGTGATACCCAGAGCCTCTGTGAGGGCGGGACCCTGTGATACCCAGAGCCTCTGTGAGAGAGGGACCCTGTGATACCCAGAGCCTCTGTGAGAGAGGGACCCTGTGAGAGAGGGACCCTGTGGTGCCCAGAGCCTCTGTGAGAGAGGGACCCTGTGATACCCGGAGCCTCTGTGAGAGAGGGACCCTGTGGTGCCCAGAGCCTTTGTGAGGGCGGGACCCTGTGGTGCCTAGGGCCTCTGTGAGAGGGGGACCCTGTGGTGCCCAGAGCCTCTGTGAGAGGGGACCCTGTGGTGCCCAGAGCCTCTGTGAGGACGGGACCCTGTGGTGCCTAGGGCCTCTGTGAGAGGGGGAACCTGTGGTGCCCAGAGCCTCTGTGAGGACGGGACCCTGTGGTGCCTAGGGCCTCTGTGAGAGGGGGAACCTGTGGTGCCCGGAGCCTCTGTGAGTCTCCTTGCTCCCTCCCTCCATAAATGCACTTCAGCTCTAGCATGTGCCTATTTATTTATTCTGAGCTACTTTGAAAAGCAAATTGAGCTCATGAAATCATTTTATATGCTTTCTTACCGCAAAATATAAGGTAAAAATACTTAGTGACATATGTTTCTTAGACGTTAATTTCAGTGTATAATGGAAACTTGATACACATACCAGCTTCCCTCCAGAAACTTCAATAAGTTCGTTTTGGTTTTTTCCTTTTTTAATCATCTTTTGAAAATGCCCGGGGATAGCTTTAACTAGAAATGTGTTGATTGATGTAAGGACTAGTATAAAGCTGTCAGAAGAGGGTTTGGGGAGAGGGGCTTGGTTGGTAAAGTGCTTTCTGTATGAGTATAAGGACCTGAGTTCGAATCCCCAGCACCCATGCAAAAATTAAACAGCTGGGTGTAGTTGTGCCTGCTTGAAACCCCAGCACTGGGGAGACGATAAGGCAGATCCATTGCCTCCAACCTAGCTTAATTGACAAGTTCCAAGCCAAATGAGAAACACTGTCTTAAAAACAAATTGCTGAGCTACTGAGAAACAACACTCAAGGTTGAACTCTGGTATGAACACACACACACACACACAGTGAGAGGTAATGGAAGAGTCATGTGACCCACAGCCATGGAAGAAGGTAAAACCCTAAGAAGCCAACCCACTCTAAACAGCTGCCAGCTCCTTCCCATTGTAATCTGTAGGTCCGAGGCTATGTAAACACTGTATAAGTTCCAGAGAGAACAGGAGGAGGAATTAGGGTCATAAGACAGTGGGGTTTCCCAAGCTTTCCCCACCTCCCTGGAGAGTCCCACAGGAGCCCATGCCTGTGGGATCTGCTTCTTTGGAGATGCTCCACGAGTGGGAAGCACAGATAAGGGAAAAATTTCCTGTCCCAAGGGAGTGTATAGTCTCTTGGGAGGTAGGTGTGCATCTGATCAAAGGGCATGCGTGAGGAGGACATGTGTACATGTGTGTAGATGTGGAAGCCAGAAGTTGATATCAGGTGTTTTCCTCCATCATTGTCCTCCTTATTTTCTCTTTGAAGCATTCTCTCACTGAAGCTGGAGGTCATTTTCAGCTAAACAGGCTACCAAGGAGCCCTGGGGATCTTCCTGTGCCCATCTCCCCAGGGCTAGGATTGCTGGCATGTCCTACCATGCACAGCTTCTTACATGACTGCCAGACACCCAAACTCAGGTCCGTATACTTGCACAGCAAGTAGTTTAGTTTCTCTAGCCCGGTCACAAGAACCCGATGCCAGTGCCAACAGCTCTGATTCTGTAGGGTACAGGCATCTTCAGTGTCTCTCAAGAGTTGACAGATGTCTTGATTTTATAATTATCAATTCTGAGAATGCCATTTTTCATAAATACATAGTAAAGAGATGGCAACAATATGTTTGGTACCATTTTGAAACTGTTCGAAATTCTGTCCTAATCCCAAGTCAAAATTTACTGAATCATTCTTTATGAAACTCAAGCCAGAAATTTAAACAACTATTATTAACGTCAATCATTCTGAAACATTACAAATATTACTAATTTTATGCTTGCATGCCGATGAATGGCAACATGCAAACATTAAAAACTGTCAGAAGTCTTTTCTAATTGAATCGTTGTGCTTTTATAAGAGCAGGAAACTTTGTATATGCAGGAATAAAAACACTACAGTCCATAAAATTCAATGGTCTTGAATCAGAGCCAAGGTGTTTTACCCAAGGTTCCTTGGGGTTAAAGAGTATGGCGACATGAAAGTGCAATGAAATCACGTGAGGAGACACCATGAACACTGGCAGAAACACTTCCGGCTCATTATGTACTTTGCCTTTGAATTAATTTTTGGTTGTGTGTTCAGAAACCTTTCTGTTGTCAAGTGTTTTGTGACCCCCTGCCCCACGTTCGGTTATACAAGCCCATGTGGGTCCCAACCCACTGTTTAAGAATCTGCAGCATGCACTACAGAGATCCGGTCACAAGGGTGCTTTCTCAGAAACTCAAGGAAATAACAAAACTCTAGCCGCCAAATAGCTGCCACTGCACACTATAATTTAATATGAAATCAAAGACGATTGCAAGCCAAGCAGGCAAGCTGGATTCATTTTTATTCAATGTTGGGACAATGGACTAATGATTTAGAAATAGTGTGAATTTAGGTAAATTTCAAAACTAACACCAAGCTGCCCTCCCAGCAATTAAGTGCGGCACAGAAAGTCATTCGCTTTTACTTTAATCTTAACACCCCCCCACCCCGGAAGAGCAGTTTAGAAGTGAGAGTCAGTTGGATATAGGGGTGTAATTCAGTTGGTAGAGGTTTGCCTAATGCGTGCAAAGCCCCAGGCATGGTGACACCCTCCTGTAACCCCAGCACTCAGGAGGTGGAGGCGAGAGGATCAGAAGTTCAAAGTCACCCTTGGCTTTATAGCTGGTTGAAAGCCAGTCTGGTCTATATGAGATCATGTTTCAAAAAGAGTAAAGGAATAGGTAAAAAGTACAAAATTTTTAAAAGGGAAAGTGTGGGTCAAGAGTCCTCACCAAGGATAGGGAGGTAGAAAACACAGGGACTTCCTTTAGAGGCCCCTTAGAGGGTCTGCCTGATGGCCAGAGGCAGACAAGCAAGTGCTTCCACTAATAAATGCGGAGAAGCTGAGGGCTCACCACAGGAGGTTTTGCTCTAATGAATCCCAGTGTGGTTACAAGGCTTCCTCTATATCAGCTCCTCCAGCTGAGGAACTCGGTCCCCAGAATCACCAGAGCAACGGAACAGAGCAGAGGAAGTACTCTTTTAACTGGGAGATGGCAAACAGGACTCCCACCCACACAGTCGCTGCTCACACAAACCCAAATAAACCCCACGTTGGACCCTCCCCAAAGCAGAAGCTGGGAAAGGATTTGAATGGAGTTGGGGTTACTATGCTAAGAATCCCTGGAAACTGCGGACATGGCTGTCCTGCCTGGAGGAGACAGGTGACACAGACACTGAAAGCTATCTGTGTCCCTCTGGCAGCTGGGGATGTCTCCAATGCTCAGGAACTGCCCAGTGCTTCTGGACTGTACTAAAGATGGACCAATCAAATCCCTGCTACTGGAGAAAGCCCTCTAACAGGGCCAAGGTGGCTTGCAAAGGGCAAGAGGAGGTGTGCTCAGGAACCATGGGCAGAGACAACGGCATCAGCTGAGAAGGGGGAACACATGAGTATCTGCCAAGACCAACTGTCTCTGCCACACAGAAACTGAATCTCCAGAGAGCTCTAGTTGCAGACACGAGAAACCAAAACAACACCCACAAGAAGCTCAACCGACTTCATCTAAGCCATCCTGACACTGCCACTCCTAAAATCTCAGTCAACCTCGAGGCCCAAAGATGCTTCCTGTAGAGTCCAGAAGGAATGATGCTTGAGGGATCTACTCCACTGGAGAGGTTCATGCTCAGTCCCCATGAGGATTCAGACTTTCCTGGGAAGGAATGACTATGGACCTTGTATTAAAAGTGTGATCCCCAAACAAGAAACACCTACAAGAGTTTAGGAACTAGTTCAAAAAGCAGAATCTCAGACATGAAGACATTCTGAATCCAGATCTCCATTTTTTCCTACATCACCAGATGGTTCAAATGCTCAAAGCTGCTCAAAAGTCTGGTACAGTCAAACAATCTTCTCTGCCTAAACATGTCAGTAATTTCAATTGGTTTTGGTTGTAGCATCTGGTAAGCATTGCACATCACGGTCACATCAGAACAGTTGGAACATAACCACCTTACCAATAAAGTAAACAAGCTCGGAGTGGGTTGGTCACAGGCTCTTGTGGCCTTCAAGTTTCAGAGCCAGGATTCACAGGCAGGTCTAAAGGACTCGAGAGCCCTCACTCCGTAACCATACAGACTTGGCACCTTGACATCTGCAAACTTCGGATAATACTTAGCCTTTGCGGGTAACACAGGCCACCATTGACCCAGGATTTATCTCCCTTCTCTCTTCCTACCCACAGGATGATGCCTCCACACATGCCACTGTCCCTAGGAGATGGCCTCTCATCCCCAAGTAAGTACTTTACAAGCTTGCTCAATAACAGTTTGACGAGTTCATGAAAATATCTCCCCTTTAATCATCAAACATACTGAGGGAAGTTGAAGGGCTCTCATTATGGAAAGGAAGGTGAAGACTTTAGATTCCCAGAGAAGTTCAAAGTCTTGCCCAGGGTCTCTGGGAAGCCTAGGACAACTAGGAATGGAACCCAAAGCCCCTCCCCAATTCCCAGGATAAATGTCTTTGTCCTCTTCCTCCACCTTTCTAGATTTCTGACCTACACTGCCAGGCACTTCACAGAAACACCCCTTTGAAATGACTCCCCCATATACACTTTAAAAGGGGCTCTGGCAGCCGGGCGGTGGTGGCGCAGGCTCTAATCCCAGCACTCTGGAGGCAGAAGCAGGCGGATCTCTGTGAGTTAGTTCAAGGCCAGCCTGGTCTATAAATTGAGTCCAGGACATCTAAGGCTGTTACATAGAGAAAATCTGTCTTGATAAAAGGGGGGGGTGTCTCCCACCATACAGGATGAATTTAGATGTTAGCCGGCAGCCACCTGGGAAAATGGGGAGACTTGGGGCATGAACACACACAGGACCCTCGACCCCAAGGAAGGAACATTCACCAAGCAAAGGCGTCCAAGGGAGCAGCCCTCTCAGCTGTGCCCTCGGAACACTTGTATGTACTGCCAAAGGCACACTGATGACGGATGACGGCTATGGCGCTGCGGCTTGCCATGTGTGGGCACCAAGACCCATGGGCCTCGACAGGGTACTTTCTGTGAATTTACCCAAAGGCACCCTAGAGGACCCAGGCTGTCCACTGCTGCTTGGACAGATGGGGGAGGAAACACATTGCCTGAGAAGGCTGTCAGCTATGGAGATACATATTTGCAATCCCAGCACTCAAGAGGTAGAGGCAGAAGGATCATGAATCCAAGACCAGCCTGGTTTACACGAGATCCTGCCCTCAAAAGTTAACACGGGAAGAAAAAATAATGGGGAGAAGGAAAGAGGGAAAAGAAAGGGAATGTGTGCTAGCTTGGTTTTTGTAAAGTTCACTCAAGCCAGGTCACTTGGGAAGAGAGAACCTCAATTGAAAGACGTCTCCATCACACTGGCCTACAGGCAAGTCGATGAGCATTTTCTTGATTAATGACTGATGTGGGAGGGTCCGGCTCACTGTGGGCAGTGCCACCCACTGGGCAAGTCAACCTGGACTGTATCAAAAAGCAAGCTGACTAAGCCATGGGCAGCAAACCAGTACGCAGCATTCCTCTACTGCCTCTGCTTCAGTTTCTGCCTCCAGGTTCCTACCCCGACTTCCCTTCATGGTGGACTGCAACCAGCAAGCTGAAATAAGCCCTTTCCTCCCCAAGGTGCTTTTGGTTACAGTGTTCACACCAGCAGCAGGAAGCAAACTTAGGGCAGGAGAGAAATGACTCCCTCTCTTGAGATTAGATTTTTCTGTTTGTTTGCTTTTTGTTGTTGTTGTTCCTTGGAATCAGATACTGAGGAAGGATTCCTACAACAGTGAGTTAGCGTGTTAGCATGTTAGCGTGTGTGTTAGCGTGTTAGTGTGTTAGCAGTTGTTCATAGGAAAGGATGGATGACAAATGAGCTAAGAAACCAACGCAAGCCAAGCAAGGCCAGCCAAGAGCCTGGCGGTCAACCTGATGGAATGCCACAGGAACTTTTGGTAAGCAAAAGGCATCATGCCTCACTCGGTGTCCCACTGAAGAGCCTGGGAGCTAGATAATGTTCTCCTGGAGATTCACCAGTTCCTTGTCAGGGGCTGCCCCAGGGAGACGTACAATTCCACCCAGTCCTTGCTCTGAGCTTGTACAAGCAAAGCAGTGCAAAGGTCCCTTACACAAAGGCAAAGGGGCTTGCCCCTGGGAATGAAGTACTCAGGGCACAGACTGGCAAGCATAGCAGGGCTTGCCATAAAGGGACCATGCTTCAAAACCTGTAACACTAAATGAAAAGAGAATTGGAGAGTATAACTCAGAAATCACATCTGCCTCTCTCTGCTCTTTCTCCTGTGGCATCATTAACAATACAATTGCATACCAACAAGCTTTGCTGAAGTTGGGCTGTAGGTAAACCAGAATTCCAGCTCTGCTTACCTTCCCGGGGCTCTGCTTTCTGCTGCCTGCCCCAGGGATAATGTGTGCCTGTCTATAGCTCTGGGTACCTCATTTCCTTGTGACCCTTAGTGCAATACCAGCCCAGTAGATTACCCCTACAAGCAACAGACCCCACTCCGCAGCCCCTACCATACTCATCACAGGGCAGATCTCCCCAAGGCCGCCACCATGTGTTATAAGAGCTGTTGACAAGGGGACATAGCTTCCACTGGACAACCACCACCAAATAGAAGGAAGAGAATGGTCTGGACTTAGAAGGAGTGAGGTAGAGAAATGACTCAGTGTCAGGAGTGAACAACCTAATTCCCTCCACAACTTCTCACCCCCACTCCCAGCAGGCAGATACTCTGGGAA
This sequence comes from Ondatra zibethicus, assembly GCA_004026605.1. Taxonomy (NCBI): domain Eukaryota; kingdom Metazoa; phylum Chordata; class Mammalia; order Rodentia; family Cricetidae; genus Ondatra; species Ondatra zibethicus. The sequence goes on from PVIU01011927.1 coordinate 25,554, forward strand.
GGTGTCCCCAGACGCCTCTGCCCAGCTCGGGTGCAGCCTTATCCTTTTTGCACCACACCTCGCCCCCAGAGCCAGACGTGGAAAGGAGTGAAAACGTGGCTCTATATTTGAAATGAATTGATGGTTCGGTTTCTCCCGCTCTGATTTATCCTGGTAATGCCCAAATGCTCTGCCTGTAGTGTGTTTTTCCTAGTCCCCCTTTGTTCTTCGGTGTCTGTCTCTCTAGCTAGCTCAGCACTCCGGAGAGCAGGGTTCAAGAAACTACTCCACCACTCTGGGGTGATCCTAGGCAAGGTGGCGGCTTCATCAAAACAGAGATTCTTTCAAGAAAGGATGGAATGAGTGAGGTTCCTAGGTGACTAGTGCCTGGCACCTGAAGACAACCAATCAATGACAGCTCCCTCTGTGTGCTTTCCTCCTGCAGCCTTGCTGCACCTGCCCAGTGTGTTTTTCCAGGAATGGCGCTCTGGCTGCTTAGAGAGAGGAGCAGCTCCAGCCGCTGTCACCCCTTGCAAGCGAGTTTCCCTGTGGTGTAGAGGGGTTGCACAAGTGCACACAACACAGGCACGCATGCATAGACGCATGCACAGTGAAGCCCTGTGGGGTCTGCCTCTGTTGCCCCATCGCTCCAAAGTGGGGTTCCAACCGACAGTCGCCACGGGCACTTACCCGGGTTGGGAGGCGCAGGGCGGGTGGGTGCCTGAGGGGCCGGGGTCGTAGGCGGCGGCGGCGGGCGCAGGGCGGGCGCGGCTGGCATGGCTGGCGGCCTGGCTGCAGGTGGCAGCTCCGGGACGTGGCCCGACGGCGGCCAAGCGGACACGGGAAGGCTCCGGGACTACAGTCTGTACCGAGAAGCTTGGGTCTCCTCTTCGCTTTGGTAGGCGCAGGCGGCAGCCACAGTGCAAAGACACTCTCCTGGGCGCAAGCTTGACAACCACGCGCCGCCCCGCCACCCTCCAGCCCCGCCCCGCCCCGCCCCACCTCGCCCTAGGCCGCCCGGGGGCGGTGGAGTTGGCGGTGAACTTAGTGGAGCAGGACGCTGGAGGAGCGCTCTCAAGACAGCCAGGACCCCATGAGACCTCCCTCTCCCATCTCCTTCCCTCCTCCCTTCTCTCTCCTCCTTCCTCTCCTTCCTTCCCCCTTTTCCTCCGCAAGGCTGTTCCAGCCAAGGAACTTGGAGACAGGTTTTGACCTGTGTCTCCACAGTGTTCTCAGTTGGTGACACTCAAGTCAAGGAAGCCTGGAACCCCAGCAACCCTGCTTCTCCCGGCGGGAGGTACAGAGATCAGACTGTAGGAACTCAACCAGAGCATCCTTCCTGCACCCAGAATCAAAGTTAGGACACAGTGGTCCAAACTCACAAGTTTAGAGACACACTGCAGAAGGTCTTCCCATCTTGCGGTTACTGATGCCATGGAAGGCCTTTTGTGAAATCGCCCCTTCTCAGTAGCACATACCGAAGTGTCGGAGTTTCAGTAACAGATCGCATTTTCTCCTTAGAGGCCGTTCACAGCCACTCTTTCTAGTCCTGTTCTTAATATTTGGGGGAAGAGCCGATAAGAGTCAAGCAAGCTGAGCTTGAGAGATCAGATGTTGTGTTTCCTGCCTTGCTCAGCAACAGCTGGTGGATAATCACTTTACACGTGGCTTTGGTGAATCCACCCAGCAGCAGGGGTGACGTTCTCAGCTCAAGACAACAAGCCACAGAGAAGTTCAGCTATCCCACACCTTGCTGCATGCTGCGGGGAAACTGCTGAACTTATGTCCAGCCCACTTTCCCCCCTTTCTGACCTGTCAACAGAACCCCAATTATTAGCTGAATACACTGTAATCCGCAATAAAGTATTTCCCAGTTGTCCCAGTGCCCAAAATAGCCAGAAAAGAAGTTTTTGGCCAGTGAAATATAACTGGGAAGCTTTGTGTGTGACTCTCAAAATGATTCTAAGGCTAATAGATACATTCCATTGCCCCTTCCAACCTCCTGCCTCGTCCCAGCATCCCACAATGATGTCTATAGTAGATTAGAATTTAGGGTCGATTCTTGGCTCCATCTTCTAACAGAATTAGAGAACCCACCTGTAAGGAAAGTCTCCCATTACTGTGATGAAACAGCCAAGTTAACCAATAACCAAATTTAAAGATCTTTTTATGATTTTAAATTATATGTCCTAGAGTGTGGGTCTAGAATGTGGGTGGTGCCCACAGAGTTCAGCAGAGGCTGTCAGATCCCCAGCATTTGTGAGCCATAGCATGTGCTTTTGGGAATGCAAGTCTTCTACAAGAGAAGTAAGCACTCTTAACCTCTAAGCCATCTCTCTAGCTCCCTGGGTTAACCACTTTAAATGGAGGAAATATTTGGTTTGTCTCACAGTCTCAGAGGTTTCAATTCATGCTTGGTTTGGCCCTGGCAGTGGCACAGTATGTCATGAGAAGAACACAAGGAGACCTATTTATATCATGATTGCCAGGAAGCAAAGATAAGAAGGTATGGGGCCCTGGTATCCCTTCAAGGGTGTGATGCCCATGACTTAACTTCCTACTAATTGCCACACCCAAATGCTCCACCACCTCCTAATAGCACCACAGACTAGTGAACAAGCCTTCAACTCCTAGACTTTTGAGGGAAATCCCAGATCCAAATCATAACACCATTATCCCTTTAAACTATAGCATTTCTCTGCATCTTGTCTTTAATTGTGGCCATCTTACGTACATGGCCAGTGGGATTCTACTGGATAGGTACCCTCCTGGATTAACTCCCTAGGGTCTGCTCCTGCCACTTGTTGAGCAGTTACTGCCCAAGGCAAATATAAAACCTGACTCAGACCTCAGGATCAGCCGGCAGCTAACATTTGACCTGAAATGGGGCCACCACATAGGACTGTAGACCCGGAAGTTACATGGATAAATAAGTGCCCATAGTTACAAACAACTAAGTTCTGAGCTACTTCGTCCCTCAAGGTTATCTCAGCAAAAGCTAGCTTGTTTGATGACTGGCAATGGCTGGAGGTCCAGCAGCCTTCTTGGATTATATGGTAGCCTTAAAGTTTTAAGACAAGCCCAAAAAATTACAGAGCAGGGTTCCTTGTGATATCATGAAGTTATGTCAACTTTAAATTTCCCTTTAAAGAGAGAAGACACCCTTGTTTATTTAAGCCACTACAGTCTTATTACCTGAGAAGTGGCTTTTGTGTTCATCCTTCAATAAAAGAAAAGTAACAGTGAGTACACGCATAGGCAGTCATTTCAGTGCAAAATAGAGGTCTACGAAGAAACACCATGCTCACAGTGAGCCACTGAACTAGAAATTGTTTGGCATAGCTCAAGGGAGTGGAACGGTAGCCATGGAGCCCGACCAAGGCACTACTTTGGGCATAAGCGAGCAAAATTCACTCATGGAGCTCAAATTGAGTGGAAGAGTCAGAGGCATTCTGAGGTTGTCTAGGGAAATCTCCAAGGTGTGGAGAGACAAACCATGGTTAGAGCGCTTCCCACACAGGCTGAGCACTAGAGATCCCCAGAACCTACATAAGCACTAAGCTAGTACAGCCCCTCACCTGCCCTTTCACCTTCAAAGGCAGAGATGGGGGGAATCCTCAGAGGAAGCTCGATAAAAAGACTAGCCATATTGTTGAGCTAAGTTTTGGGTTCAAGCGACTTTGCCCCAATGAATAATATGAACAAGAATGATTTCCAAAACAACATTGGGCATCTACATGCATTTGAAGCCCACACATACACACACACACACACACACACACACACACACACACACACATGCCAACACACATGCACACCACACACAAAAAAAATGGAAAAAAAGTAAAAAAAAAAATCTCCAAGTCATTCAAAAGCAGCAGGGCAGAACTCTATAGCCTTACTCTGAAATGCCCCTCACTATTGCCGTGTGTCAGGCAGGACCCACCTCCTCCAGGGAAAGAATACACTCACCCCAGTTGTTCTAGTCTGACTAGCCAGACTCTGGCTCACCTCCTTTCGAATAGACAGGTCCCTCTCTGTCTGAAACTTCCACAGAACAGTGGGAAGAAGAGAGGAATAAAGGAGTGGCCGTCATACTGAAGTGTGCAGGGCACTTTAAGACCTGAGAGGAAGTTACATAAGGTGAGAAAATTAATAAACAGATCCAGGACAGCCGTAGGCTTTGTTGAGGAAGGACTCAGAAATGTTTCCAGGAGGCCGCCCTGACTGCGATGCCACTGTGTGTTTAAGGGCGGCTGGGAGGAGAGGTTCTGATGGAGATCATGGAACCTCTGAGAGAATCTGCCCTATTTGTTCCCCGAATCACACAGGGGTTGAGGGGAGCTCCAGGCGGAAGCTTCAGAAAAGGGAAAAAAGGAGAATCTTGCATGTAGAGTCTAATGAGCCTGCGGAGTGCAGTCCATAGTCTTCTCATCAGATTCATAGATTATTCTTTTTTTCTTTTTTTATTCATCTGTTCATTTTATATCCTGGTCACAGCCTCCCCCAACATCCTCCCCTCCCAACCCCTCTCCCCATGCCCCTCTCCCACCCACCCCCAATTGCCTCCTCATCTGTCACCATCCAGGAAAGAGCAGGTCTCCAGTGAGTGTCAATAAAACATGGCATATCAAATCACAGTAAGACTAAGCACCTCACACCCCCCCACACAAGTATTAAGGTTGGGCAAGGCAACCCAGTATGAAAAGTAGGGTCCCTAAAACCAGTAAAAGAGTGAGAGACAGCTCTTGTTCCCGCTGTTAGGAGTCCCATAAGAGAGCCAAGCTACACAACTGTAACATATATGCAAAGTGCCTAGGTCAGTCCCATGCAAGCTCATAGGGACTCACAGGCACTGAACCAATAACCAGGGCCATAAACCTATGAATTAATGTCAAGTCCAATTCTGTCACCAAGTGCTCTGCTGTCCCTTCTGTCCCACTCACTGTATTGGTGTTCTCAGTCAGATCCTAGGCATCTCTGCATCTCTCCCCTTTGGTGCACCAGCGGTAATCGAGACAGCCATTGGTTCTGACTTATCCTGAAGTCTCTCTGGTTTGAAGACTCATCAAAATAGACCACCGTCCACTCCACTGAGAAGCTTCAAAGACAAAGAAGTCAGCTGCGGCCTAAGATAAAACAAGGAATTCGAGTGCCTGTAATCTCTTTTCTGGCTTGGTTGGTAAGTCAGTTCTGTATAATGGGAATTAATAAGCATATCTAAAATATGTTACCACCTTTTCTTCTTCTTCTTCTTCTTCTTCTTCTTCTTCTTCTTCTTCTTCTTCTTCTTCTTCTTCTTCTTCTTCTTCTTCTCTTCCTCCTCCTCTCCTCCTCCTCTTCTTCCTCCTCCTCCTCTTCTTTTATGAGCGAGTAAAGGGTGTGTGTCTCATTTGGCTGGTCTAGTTAGGGAGCTTGCCAAAAGATCTCCTGTTTCTGCATCTCAAGCCCTCTGATTAGAGTGAGTCCACCATGCCTATCAGTTCTGAAGACTCAAACTCTGTCCTCATATTTGCACAGCAAACATTTAACCCACTGACCCATCTCTTCAGGCCCTCAAACAGATCAGTTTATTTCCACTGTTTGGCAAAGTCCCCCGCCACACACACACAATACACATACTCACACTAAAAAATGTTTTGTTTTTTTTTTCAAAAAAATGTTTTTTTTTCTTTTAGTGTCCACAGATTTATGTGACTTCCATAACAGCCACAGGGTAAAGAACTTTTACTAACAGTCTCTGTGTGTTCTCTCCAGGCATGGCCTTGCTGTGGCTGATGCACCCTGCTTTGTTTCCTAGCTCCCTTCCTGTTTTCAAGCAAAGGTTACCATTCCTGAAATGTGCCTGCTGCTTTGGGTATTTTTTTTCCCAGCCATTAATTACAAATTTGCCAACTTTACACTGGAATATGTGGTTTATCCTGGGCCCCATTCCTGAGGCTCTGTAGCTGTTTAAGATGATGAAAAGAATATGCAATTTCCTGTAGTTTAGTCCCAGGGTTTCAAGACACAGGACTATTGTGTGCTGGAGTTCCCAGCAGAAAGTCACACCTATGCTGAGGATTGAAGCCCAAGCAATTGATCAGAACTTCATGGTTGTGGGGCTCTGGAACACAGCAGATGCAGAACCAAAATATCTTGAGTTCTCTTCTCCCCTTCACAGTGATCCACCATCCACTCATGTGTCTGACCCAGGGTGTTTTTCGTTATCAGGTAAAACTATTGGCAGAGCAGACGTAGGTAGCTTCCACCAACCCAAAAGTTAAGAATGTCATCGATGGCATCTGAAGCCTAGAGCGGAGTCTCGTGTACTTTGGGGTGACCACCCATCTGATGTCCTTACTAATACATTGGGAATGCCTTGGTTTATGACTTTTGTTCTGTAACTGTAAGAATATCATCATGCAACAGCTGTCTTCCCGTTGGCACATGTCACTTAGGAGCAAGCTCAGTCTGTGTTCCCAGGTCCTGGTCATTCATATTAGACTCAGAAGAAATTATCTTTTATTCCCTTTGAGGCAAAAGCAGTATTTTGAGTTGATGCTGCTGATCTAGAGGTTGCTAGATTTTATACCTTCCCTCATGAATCTACTATTTTCTTTAAAGAACAAATAAATCAAAAGGAAGACAAGAACAAAAACAAAAATATGTGACTGAGTGAAATCATTTAGAGATCCCGGCATCATTTCTCCTGTGCACAGTGGGATCTATTTGCTACATCTAATTTTCTTCACAGTTCACATGTAGAGCATTTGAATTGCCAATGTTTATAATCCATTTTCTTTAGTTAGCATAGCTATAGAGATTCAGTGGAGAAATATAGAGAGAAAATCCTCCTTTAAATAATCAGAGCTGCCACTGGAAAATTCAGAGGCTTTATCAAGTTTACAGAGTTAACACCTACTTTTTAAAACACTGGGCAGAATAGTTTATTAGTTATTAATAGAATAACATCCGCTTTAGAATCTATTGCTTTAATCCCAGAATAGATGGGACTGGGGCAGGAGGATGGAGCGATGGAGGATAGCTTGGACTATGTAATGAGATTGTCTCAAACAAACAAACGAAAAAGAGCAAATGGATAAACAAGCAACAACAACAACAAAAGCCTAGGCAGGCTCGGCTTCAAGGTCTAGGCAGTTTGCAGATCCGAAACCTAGCATGGCAAGCCTTTCCAGCTACACAGCAGGCAGGAAAGGCCGTCCTCTTTCTTTATACCTGAGTGCAGCACGCATCAGAACTGGCAGTCATTTTTGTGATTTCTTTACTCTCTGAGGATAAGCTTGGTCCTTTAGTAGAATACAATATATTATTGTAGTAGTTCAGCATTTTCAGGCTTAAATCTAGTTGGCTTTTCAGCCACAGTGTTCAACCGTAGGCAGTGTGTTTGTTTTTAGATGTGCAAACTAAGTTTCAAAAGTCTGCCAGGAGCCTGTACCTACTCTAACCATCTCATTATTCATCTCGCCATGAATCTATCAGTGTATGGTAAAGACATGAGACTGGTTCTACCGCCCGTCGTCACTCCACATCTCAATATCAGTTCGTGGTTTTGAAAACCGCTTTTGTTTCTATTGCTATAACACAATAGTGTTGAGGCAAGTAGTGATCTGTACCTCGTGTCCAGCATTGAGTACGTGTGTGTGTGTGTGTGTGTGTGTGTGTGTGTGTGTGCAAAACTGAAATTACTTGCACTCATATTTGGACAAAACCTTGGAAAGTATGACCCAGCTCTTACCGCATGTGGCATAGATGAAGAGCTTATGCTTAAGTGACTCTTGTGTCCCTGCCAAAGAGATGTCATGGAGGATATGTAGAATAAACTATTTTAGATGCTGGGGACAAAGCTAGTCGAATATCAGCCACACACTGAAACAAAGAAAAATATTCCCACCAAGCTAAGGGCCTGCTCCTAAAAGGCTAATTTATATGGCAGGAACCATGTTGACAGAGAACAGTCAGAAGTTAGAACCAGTGTGCCCTGTGGTCACTGTACCATACCTGAGGGACCTGTGAAAATCATGACGATCAAATTGCAGCAGCTAATGCCTCCTTTCTCAGCATGCTACAAGGAGAAACAGGCAATAAATATAACTCCGTTTTTCCCACAGTCAGACACAGTTGCAGTAAGAGGTACGCGTATCTAAGTATTGAGATGAAGATGCCTCCAGGGTCTGCATGTGGCTTGGACCAGCCACAAGCATTGTTTTACGTGTGCATCCTTAATAACTAAAATAAAAATAATAAAAAGACATGATTCCAATCAACAAGTATTCATTGATAAACTCCAACACTCACCATCTGGGCTCTGAGACCACGTGACTACCAACTCATTTTATATGGCCTTCATAAAGAGGCTGTGCCGTAAGTTCTATGGAGCGGTGCCCATATCCAAACCAAATGGCTGCACTAGCTGACACCTTCTGGCATCCCGAGGACTTAGAATTGTGATTTAGTAGCAGTAAGCTTGCTCCATTGTTCAAGTCAAGAGATGGAGAACCAGGGCCCACCTCTCCCACTCTATATCTGAAGCTACTGTTGTTATTAATGTTGGATTTTTCTTTAAGGTCATACACTATAAGATTTAAAATTTGTGACTCTTGTTTTAAGCAAAGGGTGGTAAATTTGATGGTCCAAAACTCCCATGCAGGATCTAGATTTTTTAAAGAACAAATTTCTGGGGAAAAAAAATGGGTTTTAAAAAGAAATGATAACACATCTCCATTTACAAAGGAGGCAGGCCAGTCAGCCAGGATGGGCAAAGGAAGCAGGCCAGTCAGCCAGTCAGGCATTTGGTGGTTTGATGAGTTCTTTGTCTTTGTATTTCACACTTGCATAGAAATTCCTGGTTTGAAATTTTAAGAATTTCGTAACTATGCAGGGAGTGCTGAGAGCATCCCACTTAACACTCAGTGTGGTTGGAGAAGGCCAGACCCAGTGCCAGAGAACTCAGTGCAGATCTTTTCTTTAAAAGATCCCCCCAACTTTGCTCTGTTTACTTATAGTAATGCCGGTTCTTACAACATTTTAGTGCCAAGAAAAATCACACCAAAAAAGAAAGAAAATTCAAATTATCCCTATGTCAGAGAAGGTACCAAATGTAGACTTTCATTTGAAAAGAAGAAGAAAGAAAGAGAGAAAAGCTATTTTGAGATGAGCATTTAGAAGTACAATTATCTAGCAAGCAAAACTGATAATTATATAATTCCTCAGCTTTTGGCAGCTTGACTTTTGCTTAAAACACGGGTTGGGATTCATGTTGCACCTTTATATCTTCAGTGTCTTGTGCTCCAGATCCCTGGAGATGGTCAGCGAAGATCGGGGGTATCATCAGTGAAGTGTCCTGCAGGGACAGGCGCTATTTAGCTTAGTCTTTAGGGGAAAAAATAAGTTAAAGAGGGCAGATGGAAATTGCGGGTAATGAAGAGTCAAGATAATGGTTAAAAGAATGTTTTCCCAAAGAACATATGACAATCAGTGACAAAAGACTGGCTTCTCAGAATAATGGCGCCTCCTACACCTTGAACTTTCAGAAGGCGTCACCTTGGCTCTGAGACAGACTCGGTTGTTGAACGTCTATAATGTGCTAGGCTGTGTTGCTGGCTGTACGCGAATTGTCTTGTGTACTAGAAACTACGTGTGGAAACTGTACCCGCTTGAAGGATGAACCAGCTGAAGATCGTATAACTAATAAACAACAGAGGTAAGAAAATGAACCTAGCTGTTGATTTTACGGGATCCTGTTGTCACAGTCTGGGAGTGTACTAGTCAGCTTGTTCTGTGTAACAAACTACCCGTGCCAGGCATGATGGCCTATTCTTCAAATCCCAGCGCTTTAGAAGGCTAAAGCCAGAGGATCAGAAATTTAGAATGGCCTCAGCTATGTAGTAATTTAAGGGTGGCCTGAGGTACAGGACACTCTATCTCAAGAAATAAAATCAAGGGGCTAAAGAGATGGCTCAGTGGTTAAGAGCACTGACTGCTCTTGCAGGGGACTCAGGTTCAGTTCCCAACACCTATATAGCAGATCACAATCACCTCTAACTCAAGTTCCAGGAGATCGGACACCCTCTTCTGGCCTTCATAGGCACTGCAAGCATGTGGTACATAGACTCAGGTGCAGGCAGAACATTCACACACAAAAAATAAATGTTTACCCTTTTAAAAAACAGAATAACGGGCTGGGGAGATTCTCAACAGGTGAAGTACTTGATGTACACGCGTGGACAAGGGTTTGGACATGCAGAACCCATGTGAAAGCCTCGTAGTCATAGCAACCCACCAGTGATTCCAGTAGGAGAGGGGCAGAATCCGAGGACCCCTGGAGCAAGCTGGCTAGCTAGATTAGCAGAATAGGTGAGTTCTGATACAAGTGAGATACACTGATCCAAAAATCAGGTAGGGGGTGATGAAAGAAGACACAAGGTACCAACCTCTAGCCTTCATATGTGTGTGTGTGAAAACTTGCATACACAGGTATGCTCACACATGTGCATACATATATGTGAATATACATACCCATCACACACACCATAAACAACACTAACTCCGAGCATCATAAAATCACGGTCCTGTATTTAGCCCATTACTTCATGGTGTGGTTAATGATGGAGGTTCAGATAAGCTCCCTCACGCTCTGATAGAGTGACTAAGTACTGTCTGGTCCAGGAGGGCTCTGTCTGGAAGGCTTGTCTCTGGTCCCTTAGCAGGTTGGTCAAGATTGGCACAGAGTGGCTGGGCACAGTCCTGAGAGAGCAGCTGGCAGTGTGCACACACTTTGGAGCACACAGACTCTAAAGTGACATAGCATCCTTTTCCCCAGCACACTCTGTCATCCATAGCAAGTCTCAAGTCCAGCTCGGCTACAAGAGGGAGGACTGGGACTTCGCCTCCTAAAGAGAGGAGAAGTCAGCACACTGCAATATGGGGGAAGAGGAGAAAAATGAGTGGGCATGAGTATATTTCATTGTGTATGTGTATACAGTTGTCAAGAATAATGAAAAAGTACCTTAAAAAGAAACAATTACTGGGTGTGGCGGAGCACACCTTGAATCCTGGGAGACAGGCAGATCTCTATGAGTTCGAGGTCAGCCAAGGCTATGTAGTGAGATTCTGTCTCAAAAAGAAAAGAAAACAAAGAATTTTAAAAGTGACTAATATAGATGGCAAATGGAAAAATAGTGAGCTGCAGTCACTCTCAGAGTGATGAGGTGGGGTGAGAACAAGGCGGGAGCAGCGATGAGGGCCTCTGGCTTAGATACCAGGGGCCAGCTCTGGTGAGCATGTGCCAAAGACACTTGTGGAGAGCTTCACAGGGTCACAGTGTTTGAGGAGTGGTTGGCTTTAAGAGTCTGTAAAACTATTTACATATTCTTTCTCAAGAATTGCCTTCTAAGAGGTTCTTTCTTAGGAAAATACTCTTGGATGCAAAAAGATATGGGGGAAGATGTTTACTGGATTCCTGCTGCTCATCTTTATGTTGAGACTCTGACCTTGGAAAGCTGTGGAAATGATGGATATAACTTATCCCATTTGTACATTAGACACCTTGTCTAAGTAACCCAGCCAGCATCACGCAGCTATTCTGCTTTATGTAATAATGAAGGCCATGTTCTCTGTCTTATGGCTCCTCACCTTGTCTTCCTCTTGCCTAAGGTCATGTGTTAGCTACTTTTCTGTTGCTGCTATATACTACTCTGGCAGAAAGCAAGCTTAGCAAGAAAGGGCTTACTTGGGCTTACAGTTCCGGAGTGATACAGTCCATCGCGGGAGGGAAGGCACAGCCATAGGAGCATGAATGATCGCATGTTATCCGCACACAGGAAGGAGAGACAGAGAGCGAGCAGGAAGTGGAAGCAAACCACAAAACCTCAAAGCCTGCCCCTCAGTGATGTGCTTCTTCCATTAAGATTCCACCTCCTAAAGATTCAATAACTTTCCTAAACCATCAGCTGAGGACCAGGTTTTCAAATGCAAGCGCCAGTGGGGAACGTTTCTTGTTCAAACACAAGTCACCATGGCCGTGATGGCTAATCTTCACTGTCAGCTTGACTAGCATCACCATGGAAACACACCTCCAGGGTGTCTGTGAAGGATTTTTTGTGGAAAGATCCAACCTAAATGTGAGTAGCACCGTTTCAAGGGCTGAACTCCACACTTCATGGAACGAGAAAGGCTAGCTGAGAACCCGCCTTCATCTCTCTGCTTGCTGGCTGTAGATGCGATTGTGGCCAGATGCCTCCCCTCATGTTGCTATGTCACCCCTGAGGCGACAGACCATATCCCCTCAAACTGGAAGCAAAAATAAACCTTGCTTGGCTTACGTACCTTCTTTCAGGTATTTGTCCACAGCAGTCAACAAAGTAATTAATGCAATGGCTCTGTGGAGGGGGACTTGGGACCCCAAGATATCTATCTTCAGCCTTCTGCTGAAGGATGCAGGAGGATATGGACTTGACAGGATTGGTCTGTGGGTTACAGTGTGGCAGCCACTGGGTTTTGTGGACTGAGGGAACACTGGGCATAAGGGCACCAAGGAAAGAAGCCATGAGGGCTTGACAAGGAGTTGGTTCCAGGCCACTGTGGCTCTTGAGAAGGATGAAGAGGTGGGCAGGTGCTGGGTAATTTAATGTCATCATATAGCATTCTGAGACCAGATAGAAAATTCTGAGACGAAACCTCAGAGTGAGATGGCGAGAGCTTGTGACACACTTCTCGGTTCCCAGAGAACTTGTCCTCCGTCAAGGGCATTAGAGACAGATGTGAGAACATCAAGGGAATTGGTCACAAGAAATAAGCTCAGTGGAAAAAAAAATGTGTCCCGGAGACATAAAGCTGATGCTAATAGACCCCCAATGATTCCTGTGGGACCTAAGTCATGGGACTTCATGACCCAGAGACATTCTGAAGAACAGCTAATCAGACTCCCAAGGATGCTGCTTCCTGCTCAGTCCCCCTGAGCCCGAGGAAGCTCCCCTGGGATTAGGAGCTCTGGATAACCAGGGCAGCACAGCAAGGGACTCCCTCCAGAGAAAAGGCTCAAGCAAAGGCCTCTGGATCAGGCTACTGTGCTTCAGTCTCCAATCCAGCCTAGACTCAAGGAGCAGCTGATGTGTGCTATGTTATGCCATTCTGGTGAAGGAGGTCAAAGGTCACCTAGGTGCACATTCCCATATTAGGATGGCCAAAAACAATGACCTACTTACCCAGCGAGACTGTACAATCTACAATCACCACCATTCTGAACACTCTCGCCAACACCAGTGTGAAAGGAGTCAGGTATCCAAGTGCACACTGAGAAACTACACTTATATAAACACAAAGCAGCCAAGCATACATATATTTTGGTTCTAGAAACCAAAATAGTGCTTATTTTCAGAGCAAGGGTGCAGGGAAGTCCTCCTCCTGCCTATGATCCAGCTGCGTGTGAAGCCGCTGGTTGTTACAGACAGCTGGTTTAGGAAAACTCAGCAAGCTATGGGTTATTTTAGGGACCCTTTTCTCAATTTTTATAATTAAATTTTACTAAGTATTGAAATCAAATTACCCAGAACCTGCCCACCTCTTCATCCTTCTCAAGAGCCACAGTGGCCTGGAACCAACTCCTTGTCAAGCCCTCATGGCGTCTTCCCTTGGTGCCCTTATGCCCAGTGTTCCCTCAGCCCACAAAACTCAGTGGCTGCCAAACTGTAACCCACAGACCAATCCTGTTTGCTGTTTGTTTGGTAAATAAAGTTTTATTGGCATTCAGACTGTGCCTGTTCATTGAAAAACTGTCTGGGGCTGCTCTCGTGCCCTAACAGCAGCAGACAGCCCACAGCCCACAGATCTGAACATGTTTACTATGGCCCTTCGTGGGGAAACGCTTCCAAGCCCTGGCCTAGAACACTGTCAGATGCCTAGTTCATCTACCCCATCTGTCTGACTCCTACTCACTTGGCAGAATTCACAGACACACAAACAGCAAAACCTTTGTTTGTACGCTTTGTTTAAGAAAGCCTTGCTCAGAAACCTAGCACTAGAGAAATTCCCACAAATCCATAAGGATGACCCCAGCTAAGACCTTATGCAGTAGTGGAGAGGGGGCCTGAACTGGCCTTGCTCTGTAGTCAGATTGATAACTACCTTAATTGTCATCGCAGAACCTACATCCAGCCACTGATGGAAGCAGAGGACGAGATCTACAACAGAGCACTGGACTGAGCTCCCAAAGTCCAGTGGAAGAGTGGGAGGAGTGAGAATATGAGCAAAGAAGTCAAGACCATGATGGGGACACCCACTGAAACAGCTTACCTGAGCTAATGGAAACCTTCCAACTCTGGTCTGACAGCAAGGGAACCAGCATAGGACCAAACTAGGCCCTCTGAATGTGGGTGGGTGACAGTCGTATGGCAGGGACAGACTGTAGGGCCACTGGCAGTGAGACCAGAATTTATCCCTGCTGCTTGTTCTGGCTCTTTGGAATCCATTCTCTCTGGAGAGATACCTTGCTCAGCCTAGATATAGTGGGGAGGGTCTTGGACCTTCCTCAAAGCAATGTGCTAGACTTTGTTGACTCCCCATGGGAAGCCTTACCCTCTCTGAGGAGTGGATGGGGGGGTGGGATGGGGATTGGGATATGGGTGGGGGAGATGGAGGGAGTGGGAGGAGGGGAGGAAGTGGGAACTGGATTTGGCATTTAAAATGAGAAAAGATAGTGCCCCTGAACCTCCCCTCCAGCGCTGTCCTCTGCCTCCTGCCCCAAACGGCTCCCCTTGCACCTAGGACTGCATGTAAGCTTCCTCATGGCTCCCAGTGCCTACACAACTTGGTCCACCATGTATCTCTCCGGCCTCTGTCCTTGTTTGCTGGCTTTGGATCACTCTGGCCTCATTGCATGACTTAGCCCAGTTGTTCTGCACTTCACGGCCTCTGTGCAGCCTCTACTCTCTGCCTGGAAGCTCTTCCCAGTTTATTCTTTCCTCCACCATATGCTGTCCTTCTTGAGTCAAGTTAAACCCAGAAGCCATCCTGGGAGTGGCTTCAACACAGCCATGTGGAGGCTCCTCCCCCAGCTCAGGATCTAGAGGACCTGTGCCTTCTGACTGGGCCTTTACTGAACCCAGCCCATGTCTGTCCTTAGGCTCCACACACCTTCCCTTCCTAGAGACTTCTCCTTCCCCAAGCTCCATGTGGAGTTCACTCACTCACGGTCCTCTCCCAGCAGAAGGCTCTCCCAGAGACAAAGAACTGCCACAACACCCAGCCCCCTCTCTTCTCCAGGCTTGGAGATTAGTGTCCCCCCTTCATTATAGAGGGAGTGGACTTACATCAAGGAGATATTTCAAGTCTTGCTGATTCCAGCAGAGAAATCAGCCACTGAGAGCCATGTCAAGGGAACTCCACCATCACTCCCTTCAGAGGCAACATCCGCTGCAGAGCGCTGTCTCAGGGAGGCCAGGCCCTAGCTAAGACTGCTCACATGGAAAGAGGGCGTGGAGGCCTGGCATTCAGTGAGCCAACTCCAGGTGATGCCACTCCAGAACACAGCCTGGCCCACGGGACGCTTCCCAGCCTCTGCATCTCCTTCCCCTCAGTGGCTTCCTAGTGAACAGCTTATCTGTTCCTCACATTCTGCCCCAGCATCTGCTTCCCAAGAAGCCAGCCTCAGGCATTTGCTTATAGGATCAGAAGAGACAAAGTTCCCATCAAACCTGGGCGAGTATTTCTCACAAGCTGACCAGAGGCCTTGAAGGTATTTGCTAGCTACCCAGGTTCTGTCTCCTCATCAAATGGAGAGGAAAGGTCCTCACTACATGGCTGATTTTAGGGTTCACTGAAGACCCATCCTATGACAGGATGTTTAAATGGAGTTAAATATAAGTATATAGTACTTATGTCTGTACTATATACACTGATTTATATATGTGAACCACATGATCTTGACTCCTTGTTCAAGTCCATTTACAGGCAGCATTGTGTCTCAGAGGTGAGCGACCTGAGATTTTGACCTCACTTCCAGAGGCAGAGTTGCCTCACTCTTTTTGGTTGGCTTCAAGATGAGAAAGATTGGCTTCGGGAAGCCGACAACACAACGTATTTGTGATTTCCTTGTTGCTGTGTCCAAATATCTGACCAAGGGAGCAAGGGTTTATTTCAGGCTGCTGGTGGGGAATCATCAGCCCACAGACTTTGGGACCATTGATTCAGGCCTCGGGTGGAGAAGAGGGAGCAGCTGGGGAAGGTGGGAGCCAATGGAGAAGGCTCGCTGCCCTCTGACTGAGGTGCCAGAGGCTGACCTTCAGCTGCCCTAAGAAGCCACAGGTGATGTGGATGCTGAACTCTTCCCAGCTCTGCAGAAACCCACCTCATGGGCCTTAATGTCCATGTAAGATCCGTTTCTCAAGGACTTAAGGTGGAGGAGGGTTTGATCATATCAAAATCTAATTTACCAATGAAAATTACCAACTGCTTCCACCTGCTCTTGGAGATAACTTGTCTCCTTGGTCCGGAATCAGCCCCTCAACTCACCTTTCCCCCTCCTCAACCCACGGGCTTGCCACCCTGCTCCTTGGCTGTCAGTTCTGCTGAAGCACTGTGTCCAGTGGGAATCATTACCATCAATGGCTCTCATATTTTACTGGGCACTTAGATCCATACCCACTGCCTCAGTTTCCCCGTGTTCCGAAAGAAAGTTAGAGACTAGAAATTGATAAAGAGAAGTGAATTTATTTCTAGTTTTCAGAGGAGGGGAGCTCTCTAACATGTGTGTGGTGGTTCAAATGTCTAGAAAAGCATGAGACATGGCTAGAGAGATGGCTCAGTGGCTAATAGCCCTTGATATTCTTTCAAAGGACCCTGGTTTGGTTCAAAGAACCCACATTAGGTGCCTCACACTCACCTATAACTAAAGTTTCAGGGGATTTAACACCATATTCTGGTCTCCTTAAGAGTCTTCATTCACATGGTATGTATACCAGACACAAGGACATGTGTGCACGCCTGTACACACACACATAATATATAGATGTATATGTGTATACACACATATAAACACGTGTGTGTGCATGTGTATGTATACATATATGTAAATATGTATGCACATGTATGTAAATATATACATGTATATATACACACACATATACATATACTCAGCTTGGAAGGGCATAAGGATCTTTCTTTAGAATACTTCCCATATCCTCACCAGCTCTCCAGAGTATTCTTTCTCATCATGGGGGTCATGATCATAACATTCTCTTGTATGGCCATCAGTCACTCTACCACCACTGAAACCCCTCCATATCTGTCAGCAATGACTGAATGGAGATGGTGACCTCGCCTCACTCACACCATGCTTTGACAAGCAATAGCCAGAGAGTTCTCTATAGAATCATCTGCTAAAGTGAAGCCAGGACTCATGCCCAGGAAAATGAAAACCATCTCAGGGAGCCGGAGAGATGGCTCACCAGTTAGAGTGACTGCTTGCTGCTCTTGCAGGGGACCCCGTTCAGTTTCCAGCCGTGTCCAATGACTCACAGCCACTTGTAACTCCAGTTCCAGGAGAGCCCACTCCCTCTTCTGGCCCCTGAAGGTACCTTCATGCACATGGTGCTCATACATACATGCAAGCATACATGCCTACACATATATTATTAAAGGAAGAAAAAAGGAAGAAGAAAATTTCAAGGTGAGCCAATGCGGAGTTGGAATTTTTTTAGTGGAAAGCAAGGTGTTCCAGGAAAGACAAATCACACTTAGAGCATGGATGTGGGCTTACCATGGACAAGTCACACTCAGATGTCTTGACAATTGATGTCTCTCTCTCCTCCCTCTCCCCCCCCCCGTGTGATTAAATCTGTGTCTTTCTAAGTAACATTATCAAAAGAATGTAACTTGCTACAGGTTTAAAGACTAGAGAATTTCTGAAACAAGCTGTGAGGTAGATTTATGCGTTCCAGCTTCTATAGAATCAGGGATGGTGACACACCACTGGGCCGAGTAAGCACACCCCATTGACAGCCTTGACACCCTTGACTGAAGTATCTTTAGAAGTGTGTCACCTGGCCCTAGGGAGAATTTATTTATTGCCTTTAACAAGATGCATTTTGTAAAACCCATTCGGTCCCCATGGACAATTGGGGTTCATCAGTGCAATCTGAAGTTCCCTGCCTTTCTTAGCAGAAAAACCAATCAAATCCTCATCTACAAGGCATTTTGTCTTTCCATGTCTTCATTACTTCCCTGTCTTCATCCTGCATCCATCTTCTTGTCTCCCCTTTAAGTACCATTGCTCAAGGGGTCTCCCTTTGCTCACACTTCAGGGATCCCTCTGTGCCTATCCTTTCATGCCATCTCTTCCTCAAGCTGGATACCCACTGGTCAATTTGTCACCCAGACAATTCCTATCTAGATACCGCAGAAGCAACCCAGATCCAACCTGCTCCTTCTCCAGTGCTGCCCGGCACAGTAAATGATGCCAGCATCAGTTCAGCATTTGGGAGACAGCTGTGACCACTCATCCATTATTAGCTGCGGAGCCTGTCAGTGCCTGCCTTTGGGCGTTTGTTTAGGGGCTTGATCGGGAATTCTCTTCCCTGCCTCAAACTCCTCACACACCACTCCACCGTGCATTTTAAAAACCTTATTGGCAAAGTGTAGTACAGCCTACATGGATCTTGGCCCTCTGGAGTCATCGGTGAACCAAACAGATGGAAATCTATGCTTGTGTGCTCCTCGAATCAACAGCAACACCCATCCCCAGGGCTTAGTTTGCCACAGAACACTGGTTCAATAAACACTTATTTAATGTCTTTACCTCACCAGGGAGAGAGTCCTAACCCTTTTCTAGAGCACAGTCACAGGAAGGAGAAGATAAACAGGGGTGTGTGGAAGTGGGGGACCCCAGGGGACAGCAGAGGGGAGGAAATAGCTCCTGAATGGAATCACATAACAGTTTCCAAATCAAAACCTGGTGGAAGAGCCCTCATGGAGCTCTGACTCTCCCCAGGGAAACCTCATACCATACCAAAAGCCAACTCTCTGCGTGTTATGGATGCTTTTTGTGAGTTCCCGAACAGCAAGGTGAGACACAGACCCTGAGAAGCAGAGGGGCAGAACAGGTCTGCTTGCTCAGGCATCCAACCCGAGAAAGCAAGAGGTTAACCAAGAGCTGCAGCAACAGCATAGGCACCCACAAGTGGGGATAACAGGGATGTAGCTCTAGTATTCACCAGTGAATTATTATCCTGGGCAGGAAACATGAGTTTGGAAAGACAGGACAATACCGAGACTGAGAAAACAGTAATGATCTACCTTAATGCCTCTTTCCTATATTGATTCATGATTTTATTTCACTTCATTCAATTTTACTTATCAATTTTGACCATATTGATTTTCCTTAACTGTGATGACCACCCCTAAACAGGGGGACCCCTTTCTCACTGCCTGTATACCACCCACACCTCCTGTCAAGAGGAAGACTAGAAATTGAAAGACATTACGAATGACAGCCATCCTAGGCTTTACCAAAGGCTTGGAATCAATTTCTTCTTTAACTGCATCATCAGTAGAGTCTTCCGTACTCTGTGATCCAGACTAAAAGTGTTGTTTACTCTCTACAACACACTATATACGTGGAAGAAAGAAAGCAACAATGGAAACTTCCAGAATTTTCAGTGTACTTAAAGCTCGCGTTTCCATGTAGTAAACACACAGTATGCTGACCAAAGGAAGTCATAATATCTCGAAGCCCTGTTTCAGTGGTGGAAACACAATCCACTAACTGCTCACTCCACTTGCTACAGTGGAGTCAAGTTCTGGCTCAGCACTTCCTTCTCAGCTCTCTCTTCCCCTCCCTCTCTCCCTCCCTCCCTCCGTGTGTGTGTGTGTGTGTGTGTGTGTGTGTGTGTGTGTGTGTGTGTGTGTGTTTCAGAGTGAGAGGAGGAAGTAAAGGTGAGAGGAATAAATAACTAAAGTTTTTCCAGTTTATCTATTTTACAGTCCTGTACCAATGCTTGGATTCCATTTTATCTGTCTTCTGGGTTGTTGTAGCTTCATGGATTTCAGTCTCTTTTGGACTCCTAAATTGGATAGTGGATATAAATCAACAATTTCCGTACTTTCCCCCTGGATCTAAGACTAACCACTTCTGTATACAACGTTCCCAGTTTTGCACAGACAGGGTCTTGGTTATATATGTGAATGGACACAGACAAGTTCTCACTGATGCTCTGGTCAAAGATAGCCCTGCTCGAGGCCCACCTGCTGCCACGCCACAAGGACCACCAGGTGCCACTGCGGTGAGCAAATACGTGTAGAGAAATGGGTGAGAAAGAGAACGGGAACTGTTTATGTGCTGCCGAGAAAGGCGGAACCGGAGACAAGACAGTGGAGAGGAACAGGCTGATGTGAGAGGCCTGCGCAGCCACCTGAGGCCGTATGTTGTCTGAGCCGAAGCTGCCTCAGAGGGCTATGTCTGGGTCCGTGGCTCTACTGCAGCCAGGGTCTGTGTTACCACCAAAGGCCATGAGGATGCCCTTGGTCTGGACTGCCACCTAAAGCCATGTTGATGTCCGAAGGCGGTGCTGAGCGTGGGTGGCACAGGAGAACTGACTCTAGTGATGTGGGCTCAGGAGAGCTGGCTCTGCCCCTCACCTGCAGGGGGCGGGGGGAGCACCAGTGGCAGCCTGGGCCAACCAACTCAGCTAATGCCCAGACCCATATCTAGGCTTTTGAGCTGGTTCACATATATCCCATCTATGACCCGCTGGAGCGCATGAAGGGACTGGTCCTGCAGAACCATAGCCATAGGACCTCCATGACCCAGGGCACGGGATGTCTGAGAGCAGCTTTGGCGAGGGTCCAGGACTGATGGTGTAACAGAAGTCAGGGACCTTGAGCCAGACCAACAACTCACTGCGATGAGCATTTGCAAGTAAAGCTGTTTAGGCAGAAGGGTCCAGTACATGACACACGGTGGTCCCCGATGCCACTGTGACAAACCAATGTGTGACGGAAAGGCGGGCAAGATGGAGGGGTGAAGTGAGGCTTTTGGTTTTCAATCATTACTACTTTTCTTTCATTTTTTTTTCTTTTCTTTTTGAGGGGAAGCTACAAGGGCAGAGGGCAGACATGGAAGGACTGGGCAATGAATGGGATTAGGGTATATAATGTGAAATTCCCAAAGAATCAATAAAAAAAAAGTATGTTAAAGAAAATAAGCCTGCCCACCTAAAGAGCAAGAAGGAGGTGCAAGGTCACTGTCTCCTGCGCACGGCTGTCTGTTCTGCCAGCTAGTTCTTCTCCATCCCTGGTCCTAATAATTACTGATCCCTCATCTTGACACTCTCCCAGTTGTGAGTGTGCATGTGGGGCCAGAGGCCAAGAGGCCCTCTTCTTCTAAGCTGAGCACTTCCAGAACCCTGTAGTGTGACCAAATTGGATGTTCATCTCGCCTTGAGCCACCCTGCATTTCCAGCCCCACTCAGAGCAGACCTGCATCATCACACATCACACACTCATGAACACACATACACACACACACACACACACACACACACACACACATGAGGGGGTGAAGAGATCAGCTTCTGCAAATGCTCACTGTGTAAAAACACAGACCAATAGGAGCTTGATGGAGTCATGCAGGAGGGGCTGTATCTGGCTGTGGTGGCATTGCAACTGAATTTTAATACATAAAGGCTGCCTGAAGATCTGAGAGTAAAACAGTCCCACTGGTCGGCCTTATGGATCAGGTTATAGTAACACATACACCTTTAAACCCAGGAACCACAACGACACACACCTTTAATACTAGTAGCCACACTATTTGCTATAGAAACTAGGCGGTGCGTGCCTTTAATCCCAGTGGTGTACGCCCTTAATCCCAGTCCTAGAGAGGAATATAAGATGGGGGTAGGGGGCAGAGAGCTCTCAGTCACAGTCTCATTCTGAGATTCCTGGAAGCAGAATCGCCATTTCAGACTGAGGCTGAGGTAAGAGCCAGTGGCTGGCTGTCTTGCTTTTCAGATCTTCAGGTTGAACCCCAATTTCTGACCCTGAGTTTTTATTAATCGTGCTTCATCTGGAAGGCATCTGGCCTGGCCCCAGGAATGTCCACTCATATGCTTCCCTACCTAACTCAGCCATTTGTCCTATTTCTTCATTCTTCCATATTTTGTCTTCCAGAATTCTCTCCCTCTGACGTTTCCAACTACTGCCTCATGTTGCCAAGTTCCAAATGAGATGCTCACCGTGTCAGGCTGCAGATGGAGGTCCTGGTCCTGGACCCAGCAGGGGACAGTCCAGAGCTATTAGCCCTGGGGGCATCTCAGCTGCACCGACTTCCAGGACAGCCTACACTTTACTGGCCCACTTACTGAGCAAGCCTGGCCATGCCCATCCAGCGCCACCAGGCCTCCTTGGAGCTCTTGAGCTCCCGGCAGGCCGTTCAAGGCTCTCACTCGTTCTGTTTTGCAGCTCAGGTTTTCCTCTCTGGCCCACTTCTGCTTCTTTCCTCTCCTTCCAGCAGTTCTGATCCCAAGGGTTCTATTTAATAAACATACTGCAAGCTAAGCTCCTTCTCAATGTGAGTTTCCCATGGAACCCAACCTTCAACAGACAGTGACATCAAAAAATACTGGTGTGTTCCCAGGCAATTAGTACACACGCAATTAGTAATTCTTTATTTGACCTCCTCCTACCATCAAAAATGAACCCAAACTATGTTGTTTTTACATCTAGAACAAGGTGTATCAACATTAAGACTATTGGCATTTGGAGCTGAATTTTTTTTACATTTATTTACCGTGTGTGTGTGTGTGTGTGTGTGTGTGTGTGTGTGCATGCATGTATATAGGCACAGTCATGAAGATCAGAGGACAACTTATGGAAGTTGGGTATCTTCCTCTACCATATGGGTCCTAGAGATCAAGCTCAGGTCATTACCCTTAGAGGCAAGCACCTTTCCTTAATGCTCAGCCATCTCGCTGGCCCCTCAGCTAATTCCTACTAAGAAAGCAGATCTGTGCACCCACTCCACCACCTCCCTACCCCAACAATCCCTATGGGACAGCTGACCTGTGCATCCCACCAAGTTCAGCCGTGCCTCTGGCCTGCACGAGCTACTCTGCGGTAGTGTTCTTTTGTGTTTCTGTCGATGTGACACAAACCTAATCCTACCTGAAAAGAGTTCATCCCAATTGAGGAATTGTTTCCATAAGATCATTCTGAGTGCATGCCTGTTTTCGTTGCTGGTTGATAGAGGAGGGCCAATCTCACTGTGGGTCATACCAAATTCTTTAAAGCTTCTATGTAGCTGAAGCTGGCCTTGAACTCCTGACCCTCCTACTGAGTTTACAGGGACGTGCCCTCATACACAGCTATCCAAGTATATTCTACACCAGTGCTGTGTGGCTGTGTGCAGAGGCTACACAAGTGAACCAGATAGGCATAGTGAGGGGTAGAGCACAAACCAGACTTCTTATTGCCACCTTCCTGGAGAACCTGTCCGAGGATATCTAACCTCCTAACAGACTACCCAGTGCCCAGACCAGGCCTAGGCAAATGTCATCCTTACTTCCCATATGAAGCTTTTAGACCAGATTCCAGGACTTCAGAGGGTTACTGGTAGTGACACAGTCCCTCATTCATCTGCATAATGGGGCCACCTCAACTAGATGTATCTCTCCTCCTCAATAACCCCACATCCTCAGAGGAACACATTCTAGACCACCCTCCCTTTCCCTTGCTATCTTCAAGGGAATCAAGACACCTTGACTTCATGAAACATCCCTTTTCCTCTGAGACCTACAAGAAAGGACACCCTTCCACCCCCACCACTCTGCTTAGTGGGCCCCAACTCTCCTGAGACCCTCCCCCCCAGGGCTGTTGTCTCTATGTGCATGGTGTAAGTAACTCTTCTGAGAAATCTTTTACCCCAAAGAACAATCCACCTCAATTTCCCCCTTGATTCCCAAACCATCCCAAGCCCTTTCATCTCTAGGATAGGGCAGTGAGGAGCTCAGCCTGTTTTCTGGGCTCAAACAAGTGCTTGGAGCTGGTGGTTCAATTGAGTAAAAGGGGCGATCTTCCTGAAAGAGGCAAGACGCAAATAGAATCAAAGAGCCAGAAAGGACATGACATGAAATATTCATAACCAGTTGCAAATGTGTTCTACATGTTATCTGACCTAAGGGACAGTCAAGGCTAAATAAAGTCTAATACCAACTGGAATATCACTCTTTTTGGCCACTGCAATAATGCTTCCTTTAGAGATCTCTCTCCAGGGGCTATAGACTGAATATGTTCCCTCAATATTTGTATATTGAAATAATTTTGTTTGCTATAAGCCACTTGGTCTCTGTCATTTTTCATATAGAACCTCTAGGCATTGTTCAACTCCCAATAAAGCAAATTCAATTTTCCTTCCCTTGCCCATGGAAGCCATATAGGTGTTAGGCTAAAAATCCATCTTCCAGCATGACAAAGCAACACCCTGGGGATTTATCTGTGCTGTCTCACAAACAGTTGCTATAGCAACAACAAAACACAGCCGTTACCAAATGTGCACAGCTCGGCAGGCTTTTCCAGACCCATTTGCTCTGCACATGCTCCCAAAATCGCTCCAGGGACTTGGTGTGTGGGAGTGGAAGAAGGAGAAAGAGAGCTAAGGATTTCTGGGTAAGAAGCAAGGAGAAAAGATGGGCTTTCATCTGAGAATAACAAGTTAAAGGGCTGGAGAGATGGTTCAGCAGTTAAGAAAATGCTCCTGCAAAGGGTGTGAGTTCAGGTCCCATTACCCAAGCCAGACAGCTCACAGCAGCCTGTAACTCCAGCCCCAGGGGATCTTTTGTCCTCTTCTTACCTCCACGGGCACCTGCACATGGGAGCGTGTGCATGCACACAACACACACACACACACACACACACGTCTTTTTTTTCTAATTAAAAACAGTAAATCTTAATGTGTCTGGGGAATACTGTACATGAGCCAGCATAAATTCTAGGCTTGGCGCTGTCCTTCCAAGGGTTAACATTTCTACTGTTCCAGTGTTTGATAAAGAGAAACCATCTGAGCTGGAGAGAGGAAGATGAAGACAAATGCCTGATTCTTTGGGAAACAGCATCCCAGTGGAAGAGGGCAGACAATGAGGAAGAAAACGAGGTATTCCAAGGCTACAGAGGCCAAAAGCAGGAGAACTGCTGGTGGAGGCCATCCCAGACTCTAAAGTGAGACCCTCCAGAGCTGCATATGGAGACCTGTCTCCAACAACTAACCAAGAAGGGGCTGGAGAGAGACATGACTTAGCCATACAAGCATGAGGGCCTGAGTTCAGATCCCGAGTGCCCACATAAAACAACAACAACAGCAGCAGGGCAGCATTGTGCATTTGTAACCTCAGTCCTGTGCGCTGGAATCAGGTCCTTATAACTCACTGGCTAGCCAGACCAGCCAATTGGTGAGCTCTAGGTGCAGTATAAGAGACTTTGTCTCAAAAAAGACAACTGGTGGCAAGTTTTGGCCTACACATGCACATATGCACACATACACACATGCACACATACACACATGCACACATACACACACACTAAATAAATAATAAACAAGAGCTGTGGCGCTGAAAGCATGCCAGAGGGGCCAGGAAGGTTCTCCCCTGGCTGGTCCTACAATAATCACTCTCCAGGTGAAGGAGAGAACATGAGGGGAGGCAGAGAGAGGTGGGGTCTTCTTTGCGTCAGCAGACTGTTGTCGCCATCTGAACCAGGCTGCTAGGCAACACAGCCATGCCACAGGGAAACCTGAAAGACAGCCTCCAACCCAGGTGGACAAAGCTGATTTTTACCAAGTAGGAGAGCTCTCTCCCAGGGATGGTCTCATGTTTTGGGGGTTTTGTGTGTGTGTGTGTGTGGTTTTTTATTTGTTTGGTGGGTTTTTTTGTTTGTTTAGTTGGTTGGTTGATTGGTTGTAGGTTTTTGCTTTGCTTTTGGTTTTTCATTTGTTTATCTGTTTGTTTGTTTGAGACAGGATTTCTCTGTGTAACCCTGGCTGTCCTGGAACTATGTAGACCAGGCTGGCCTCGAACTTAAAAATCTGCCTGTTTCTGCATCAGTGTGTCACAGACATTGGTGCACTCATGTTCACTGCAGCAGTAGCCATGATAACACACACACAAAATGGAAACAACTCACGCCCACCTGCTGATAAATATATAAGGAAAATGGATGTGTAGTGTATATAATGGTATGTCATACAGTCCTAAAAATCATCTTGTGATATTAATTCCAAGAAGCATTTATAGAGACGGCAGCAGAGTTCAGAAGGGGTCGGATATGCTTCTTGATTTGAGCCTGACATAGCTTAGTGCCTCCCATGCATGGCTGAGGACCCAAAGCCTGGATTTCCCAGGAAACCAGTTTCCTCTGGATGTCTATTTGAAGTTTAGGTTGACACATAGCTAAAGATTTCCCAGACTTGCATGGAAAAACCTGGAGCCCAGCTCTCTCCCCTATTGACCACATCTCATTATCTCAATAGAATACCCGTATGCTTCCCTCTCAGCTCAGCTCAGGGTGTCCTGGTCCCCCAGGAATCCAGCCATCTGGATGGGCAGGACAGAGGAGCAGAGAGGAATAAGGAGCAAATGAGACAGCCCTCCTCAAACATGACAGTCTCCCATGCACTCACTCAAGTGCACACTCTTGGCCCTGATCCAGTGTGAAGCTGTGAATGAAAACCTATTTCGTCTAGACAAGAAAATATGTCTCAACTAGCAACTGCTCACCCCCAGCCCTCCATAAAAGTTGTGGACATGATAAGCATCAGATGCTCCCCTCCCGGCCCTTCCCCCCCACCTCTGCCTCTGTCCCTTAGGGCCAGCTGTGAGTTCACTTTGAACATCTTCAGAGCAAGCCCAAAGACCCTGAGACTTTTATTTTACCATTGGCCTCTGGATCTCTTTCTCCTTCTGAAAGTTTAGTTCAACAAATATTCATTGGGCACCAATTTGTGTGCCAGCTGTATGCTTAACGTGGGGTCAGACAGTTAGGAGCTGGCCATCAGAACTCTAGTGGTGAGACAGTTAGGAGCTGGCCACCAGAACTCTAGTGGTGAAGGGAGTGTTCTCTATTTTGTACCTGCATTGTCTGACATGTGACCATCAGTCATGTGTCTACAGAGCACTTGAATGTGGTCAATGCAATGGGGAGTTGTCCATTTGATTTCATTTCCATTTATGCTGCTGCACATGCTCAGTACTGCTGCTTCATTGGATAGCTCAGGGCAGGAAGAGGCAAGCCATACTCCAGAACCCTGTTCTACCTTCTGCTCCAAAGTCCTACAACAGAAGCCTGGGTGCTCTGAGGCTGAGGTCACAAAGCATGATTCTCAGGGCA
Organism: Ondatra zibethicus; assembly: GCA_004026605.1. Taxonomy (NCBI): domain Eukaryota; kingdom Metazoa; phylum Chordata; class Mammalia; order Rodentia; family Cricetidae; genus Ondatra; species Ondatra zibethicus. The sequence goes on from PVIU01011927.1 coordinate 52,902, forward strand.
GAAATGGATAAATTTGCACCCTAGGAGAGAGGCATCCAAGGAAGGAAATAATGCTGCAGGTGAGTAGAAATGTTTGCATGGACAGGATGGAGGGACAGACAGTCATCTGTAGCCACAGCAGGCTTTGGGGTCCCCATAGTATTTTAGGAACCTCAACTTGGGGAAAACTGGATCCTTGGTCATAGCATGGAAACGTATTTCAGGACAAACCAAATATAAATATATATAAATAAAAAATTAATATAAAATAGTTAGACTTTACTAGGAGTATAAAGACACTTAGGGAAAGAATAATTCACACCAAAAAGTGTGTGTGTGTACTTATCAAGAAGAATAGCACTTCAGCATCTTAACATTGGCCATCTGTGACATCCTGGTGACTCTGAAGTTACATCTCACACTCACTGTGAATCTCTGACACTGTGTTAATAGAACTAACCTTGGATCAGGGGCAAAGCCAGTGACTAGCTTACAAGAATTAACCATAGAAACTGCAGAGGACCCAGCAATACAGACAGACACAGGAAGGAGTAGGGAGGAACCTTGAGATTCTCAGTCTTTTTGGCTTGGGATGGTGTGGAGAGGCTCTCTTTGCTGGATCTCCAGGCAAAAAGAAAGATCAGCTGGTTGGTTCCCAGCTTCTCTATCTAGCAGGTTTTCACCCCAACATCTGACTCCCAAAGTCTTTACTGGTAAATAGAACAACTTAGATGAAAAAAGAATTGGCAACAGCCAAGGCCAAGCTGATGCTGGCAGGACAGAAATCCCACCAGGCTGCAATTTGAGAAGGAAAGGGCTGACTGCAGGCCAGGAGGCACAGATGGTAGTTAACGTATCAGTAGCTTCAGGTGTGGCCACTAAGCAGACAGAAAAACAACATTGTCGCCCAACATGGAGATGTTTAACATTCCTTGTGGCAAGACCCTCCACTGGCACCTCTAACAGGTTGATAATTATTATAAATGGGCAAATTTTTCTTTATCTTGTTCTTGTAAAGATATAGTAAAAATGCAGTCTTTTAAAACAATCATGATAATAGACCATCCCTTTGGTAATAAAGAAGGCAAGGGAATCCCTGGTTGTTAAGAGCCCACTGGTTGGATCACCTTATTAATAATAGATCTGAGATATGTTACCATTTCCAGATTCCTTTTTAATAACAAATATAGGAGAATTCCAAGGACTAGTTGATTCTTCAATATGTTGAGAATTTAGCTACTCCTGAACCAGCTGTTCCAGTGCCTGTAATTTTTCTGATGTCAAAGTTTTGTCAGTTAACCATTTTAAAGGTAGGGCTGTTGGTACCTTTGAAATATTACCAACTGTTGTGCCCTGCTTATGTACAACCTGAACAGTCTGTGACTATTCTTGATAATACCTTTTTTCTCTCAGAAGTATTCTTTTATATTTTTTTCTAAAGCTGGAGGAATGTTAATCTGTATTTCCTACTGCTGCAACAAATTACATTCTCATAAATTCACTATTATGTCAGACAACTATGGCTTTAATGCTCCTTTTTATCCTTTTGGACCTAGATACTCAGTCCATCTTGTACTTTGTTTTACCTGAAATGAAGTTTCAATCCCTAGAATTTGAGTATTTACCTCCTGAAGAGGCTAATCTGGATGCCAAGATTTGGGTGAAATTATTGTTACATCTGTGCCTGTGTCCAATAAATGCTCAATGTCATTTATTTGTATTTTTAGTTATGGTCTCTGATCATTTACAGCAGTTTGCCAAAATACTTGTTTTATGGTCTCTCTTGAGTTTTTCATTCTATCTACTGAAGCTGTTCTGTCCTTGATCACATTCAGAGTAGTATGATTTTTAATACGAGGCATTAAATCTTTTAATTGCTCTACAAATGAGTTTCTACAAGTGACATTATACACAACCTTGGATGGGACTGTAATTTTAGATAAAACTAAGACCACACAAAGGAGTTAGGAGACATTTATTTAGGGTAACAGGTGAAATATCTAGAAAATTTATAGTTGGCAAAGAAGAAAGTTTCAATAAGTGTTGTTAAAGTTATGTTGGAATTCTTTCTTTTTTAAAATGATATTTAAGTGTACAAGTCCATGCACAACACAGGCATTGCCCACAAAGGCCAGAAGCCCTAGAACTGGAGTTATGGTTGTGAGCCACCCTATGGGTGCTGGGAACTGAACCCCAGTCCTCCACAAGAGCAACAAATGTTCTTAACACAGAATCTGTGTTGGAATTCTTGGTTCCTGGCACGTGATATGATTTTAATGTGCCCACGGGGCCTTCATCTGATCTCACCTTCAGTTAATTTTCCACTTTCTATATACACTAACACTCATCAAGACCAAGTGAAGATTCAGGCTGCTTGGCCAGAATTTAAACAAGCTTAAGGGTTGTTCAAGCTACAGCATCAACAGCAACACAAAGCTGAACTTAAGTTCCTTGGACAGTTGAGAGTTCTCTGTTGGTTTACACACACACACACACACACACACACACACACACACACACAGTGTGTGGTGGTGGTGGTCAGGTGACAGGTAAGTAAAGCCATTGTCATGAAGTATATCCTCTTCTTTATGGGTCCAGGTGAGCATGTTCCTCGGTCTGATGTGTCTCATAACTTCTTGGACCTGACTTTTTTGGCATGATTTTAATATATCCGTGTGCATACAGTCAATTTACTCTGACAAATGTATAGAGTAGCACCTTTTTTTTCCTCTCGGAACAGTATTTAATGTCTGTGCTTTGTGGATGGCACCAGACAGTGTTGTTTACACGGTAATCAAGGTGCAGCCATCCTAGTATTTATATTCAAAGATGGAGTCAAATGCCGTTTGAAAGATAGTCTCTGGAGGCAAAGCACAGCCTTAAAGCCAAGTTTTACACAATATGGAGTAACTTAGGGCAGTTCATAGCCAGGTGGCAACAGGGGAGAAATTGCTTTATCCTAACCCATGCTTAAAGGGGTCCTGGTTATTGATGATAGGGCAACTGTTGGGGCAGTAAGGCCACTATTCTTCCCCTTGAGGCCAAGGCCAGGCATCCCACCCAACACTGAGCAGAATGTCCCTCTCCCTGCAAGACCCTCCCACATACACCTACTCCCGTCAGCACAAAGATGACAAAAAGATTTTTAGATCCCTTCATACTGCATGCTCCCACTTTGCTTTTTAAAATATCTCCAGTAGCGAGGGTAGACGAAACAGAGTTCATTCCTTGGCCAAGACTGCTTCTCAGAAACATTCCCAGATTCCGGTTCATTTAATCTACAGTGGATTTAATTCCATCTGGACACCCTCAAGAAGTCTGTGCATTTTTTGAACTTCTGAAAATAACATAAAGAAGGAATAGAATAGGCAATAAATTCACTTATATGCACCCCTCCTGCATGCCCCAACTCCCTCACATGCATGCACACGCACGTGTGTGTACATACACAGAGAGAGGGGAGGGAGAAGGGAGGGTGCCTTCTTCACAGCTTTGCCCAGCCATGTCCTACCTCCTTTAGGGCATGTGTCCTATCAGCTTTAGCATCTTTGGAATATATTTTCACTCTAAAAGAATTTATTTTTCTTTTAGATATTTAGAATTTATTTTGCAATGTTTACATATTGGTTTGGGAGATGGTTTAAGAACATGCTCTTCCAGAGGACCTGTGTTCAGTTCCCAGTAGACACCTGGTGGCTTACAACCATCTGTAACTCCAGTATCAAGGAATCTGACAACTGCTTCTGGTCTCTGTGGGCACCAATCACACGTATTGTTCATGAACATACATGCAACAAGACATGCATATAAATGAAATAAAAATAAACTGCCTTTAAAATGTGAACCAGAAATCTCTATAATGTCTATTAATAAATCTAATCAGTTCACTATATACTGATGATAGCCTTGAATTTATCCTCCTGCCTCTACCTCCCAAGAGCTGGGGTTACAAGCATACACAGGAGAGCAAACCTAGAGCTTCAGGAAGGCTAATCCAGTGCTCTGTCAATTGAGTTACATTCTCAGCCCATTGGAAAGCTCTTGATAGAAGAAATACTGAATTCTGGGAAAGTGAACTGTCACGAGCCTAGGCCTCCCTGAAAGCACTAGCTAATCTGGGTTCTTGAGAGCAGAGTGCTGATGAGCCAACACAACAGATCAAGGACATTGCTTAGGGATGACAAGGACTCTGATATTTGTCATCAAGACCACAAAGTCTCAGAATGACAGACTGTGTCCTGCCTTCTACACAGCCGTCTTCCAACATCATGTAGCCCCAGGAAGTCTTTTTGCCCAGCTATGACTAAAATGAAAAAGTCACCACCTATACTTGTATATATTTCTATGTCCCCAGGAGCATATCCTGTGAGAAGCTCTCCATTCCTTGGAGGTGGCCAATTCTGCTACCCTGGGGTCTCTCTTCAGGGCCAACAAGACTATCAGATGACAGAAGTCCTCGCAGCTCTACAGGAAAACGGATTCTGTAAAGGGCTCAGCCTGCACCTGGGCAAGTACCTAGCTCCTGGGCAGTGTCCATGAGAAAACATGCTCCCACTCCCACTGGTACCCGCAAGGACAGCATGAAAAAGACAAAGGAGGAGCTTGAGAAATGCTTCAGTGGTTAAAGAGCATGTACTTTCCAGAACATCCATGTTTGGTTCCCATCTCCCATGTCAGGTGGCTCACAATCACCTTTAACTCCAGCTCCCAGGGATCCTACACCATTTCCTGGGCTCATCAAGCACCTGCATGCATGTGTGCATACTAACACAAACACACACACACACACACACACACACAGAGAGAGAGAGAGAGAGAGAGAGAGAGAGAGAGAGAGAGAGAGAGAGAGAGAGAGAGAATTTAAGGGCCAAAGGAGTCTAGGAACTGGAAATGTGCTGGCTTGTTCAAAGGAGGCTGAAGAAAGGAAGAAGCTGATGATGGTGTGGAAGAGGGAAGAAAGGTATGCTTAACAAGTCCACCATGCTTCCACACCATCTGAAGATACATGGAGTGTGGCTAGGGGGGGAATGCTGGGCATCAGGGCTCCAGAGAGTTCTCGAAGCCCCCATCTCCACCTGCACAGTAGATTCAGCGGTGGCATTCCTCTTGGATTTGTTGCAGTATTCACTGGGAAGAGACTGTGTGAGCCAGTATGAAGGACTCAGTCCTTAAAGGGACTGAGGGAAACCCGGGGGAGGTATGAAGAAGAAGTGCCAGTTCTGAGACTCGAGGGCAAGGATGCTCTCAGGCAGGAAGGTAGAAAGGAGAGAGTCAAGATTACCCAGAGCAGGACATAAGGTGGACCTGGGATGAAGGATTGCACAGACAACCTTAGGGGTGAGGCTCCTTCTTATGCACCAGAGGCTACAGATGCATGCCAACTGGATCAGCTGAGTGTGGAGAGGCCATTTCTCCAAGGGTGTCCCAAAGAGTCGCTTTTCCTATTAGCTTGTCAACACCATGGAACACATGCCAGCACCTCTTCCAGGGCTTTGCTGACACCCAGGTGCCTCTTCATAAGCATCAGAATGAATTCTCTTCTGATCTCTTTGAACAACAAACATTTACCTTCTTGGATCTCTCTCCAGTTTGACTTCTACAAACATTTCCATTGCTTTGGGTTAACAAATACAAAACAAACTATTTTATAAAATCTGCCTCTCAAGGTCAACACCATCAACAATTCTGGACTGTACTTTTACTTATTTTGTGACAAAAGTGTGTTGAACTACCAAGTCTCTTATGCAACTTAAATTTCAGTGAGAAACTGATCTTCACCAACACACCTGTAGCCTTATAAAATGTAGCACTTGCACTACGGGAAGGTACATGAGCTGGGAACTAAGCTGGAGACTTAAAAACACACACATGCACACACACAGACAGAGACATGGGGACACGGGTCATCCTTGATACAAGAATGCCAAGAATGCCCACTTCATTGTGCTCAGGGCAGCTTATATAGGGCTCTGGCCATGCCCCAGCTCTCGGGATCTTTCAGCTGCAGACGCATCAGAACCCACTCCCCTGCCATCAGGGTCTGGTGCTCAGAACAGAGGAAAACAAGTTGTTTACCAGAAATCCAGGGTCTGGTGGTCTGCAGTCCCCAACAATAAAAGGTGACTCAACTGTTGCATTCTCCAAAACTATCCTGATGTAAACATCTACCCATCAGTTGTAGAAATGTTCTCTAATATGAATCCCTGAAAATGAAGCTGGTAATTACTTAAAGAAATATAACCTGAGAAAAAGAGAACATTCTGGCACATGTTAAATGTGTATTGCCCATGAATATGTTACACCAAGTGAAAGAAATCAGACACAAATAGACAAACACTACAGGGTCCCACTTGTATAAAGCATCTAGAGTGGGCTTCTGGGGCCTAAGGAGATTGGAGAGCTAGAGCTGGTGTCAGTGGGTGACCCCTGTCATAGGCCTGTAGAAGTTTTGGAGGTGGATTATATGGCAGTGTGAATATATTCAACACTACCAAAACAAAATGGTACTTAAACTTAAAACTAAATGCACACTTAAAACAAAATGGTAAATCTTATGGTTATATAAATTCTGCCACAATCAAAACTTTATTGTGAGCTGGAGAGATGACTCAGTAAATGTTTGTCTCACAAACACGAAGACCTGAGCTTGATCCCTAGAATTCATATGAAATTAAAGCTGGGCATAGCACTCATTTGTAATCTCAGCATTGGGGAGGCAGAGACAGGTAAATTCCTGGGGCTCAATGGCTAGCCAGCCTAGCTTAATGGGGGAATCAGTGAGCTTCAGGCAAAATGAGAGACCTTGTCTCAAAAAGAGAAGATGGATGGCTCCTGAGAGATGATAATTGAGGTTTCCATTTGTGTACATGTGCACACACACATATACAAACACATGTACATATGTGCAGGTAAAACTACACACACATCCCTGTGTGTAAGCGTGCGCGCGCGCACACACACACACACACACACACACACACACACACACACACACAAATTAAATTTCTTGCAAAGAATAAAAAGAGTTCTGGATCTGCAAACAAGTCCATGTTCATTTTAGTAAATACTGTCATGGTTTTCACTCCTATGCAGTGGGTAAGGGGGCCCTTCTCCCATAGCCTCCCAACATGGGTCTGGACAGTCTTCTCCCAACCGTGACTTGGTGACGGCAAGTGAAGAGGAGGGAGAATAGGAATCAACATGCTTCACTTGAAGTGTAACAAAAGAATATTCCTGCTCCAGGCTGCACACCCTCCAGACAGTGCATCGGGTGGCGGCTTTCCACAGGGTGGTGGAGATCTCCGTGGACGCCTCCAGAAACTCCAGAATTGTGTTCTCTTCCCCCATCTCACTCCCTAACCTTAAAAATGATGACTCCCCCAAACCACAGACTGACCTACATATTTTCTTGAAACAGCTGGCCTGTAGAACCATTAAAACTTAAGTTAAAAACAGGCTCCAGCTCTAAAAGAAGGATATAGGCCTTGGTAACAAAGCCATCTTAAAATGTTCTCCTTTCGACAAAGGGCACACAAAAGCTGACCCAGCTTTGTCCTTTGAGTTCTTCCTTGTTTGTGACCACCCTCCTGCTTGGGACACAAATCCCTACTTGAAATCATTTCAGACTCTTGGTTCATCTGTAGAAGGTAGGCAGGGAGGAAAAGGCATTTACAGCCAGACCAGAAGCTGGGTCGCTACTTCCATTTTACAAATGCCCATCTGGACTCTGAGAGTTAAAATGTGTTGTCTGGATTCATACAGTCAATATAGGAAGCCACATTTTCATCATAGGTGTCACTCCAGATACTGTGGTGGCTGCAACCTGCTCCTCTGTGGCAGCCAAAGTCCCAGCAAATAGTCAGGTAATGACTGTGCATCTCCTAAGCAGAGAGCAGAATCCTGAACAGCGTTGGAGCCCTGCAGGACCTGGAGGCACGCTTCTAAACAGCTCACCTAAAGAACACCCAGCAGTGCTGGGGAGACGGCTCAACTGGCAAAACACTATGTGATGACCTAAGCTCTGATCTCCAGAACCCACAGAAAAATGTGGGTGCAGTAGCACATACGTCCGTAATCTTAGGGCTCCTCTGAGAAGCTGGGAAGCAAAGGAGAATCCCTGGGAAGTTGAGGGCCAGCTAGCCTGCAGTACGCAGCAGACAAGAGTGACCCTGTCTCAAACAAGGTGGGCGGTGAGTACAGGTACCTATTATTGTCCTCCACACACCTGCTGGCACAAAGGTGCACACTCACATGCACGCATGCATGCATTCACACATGTCCTAGGTACCTTGCTGATCAATGACTTCTTCCTCCACCTGAGTGAGGAAGAGCATTTTCCCAGGGAGGGAGGTGAGAGAGTGGGTGTCAGGATGGAGGCTCTGCTGTCTCACTGTCAAAGACTTGGCTTCTTCCTGCAGAGTGGAGTCAAAGTTATTGATGAACTCTTAAACTCTGTGCTGATGGGAACAGGGGTTGCTGAGTGGGAAGATGGCACCTAACCACCCCAATGACACTTTGTTCCAGAGGCAGACTCTCTGAGGCAGATTTATAGTGACAAGATCAGGCTAAAAACCAGTTTCAATCACCTAGAAAAAAAAAACATCTGCATCAGAGACGGTATCTATTGCGTTAACTTCTCCCCCCTTCAAATTCTAAACTGGAGGGTGACCCTTGGGACACAGACTGTGACAGTTATAGATATGGACCCTGGCATAAGGCAACCTAGGCCCAGAGAAGCTGCTGGGAAGAGCACCTTCATTTTGAGAGGTGTAGCAGTTAGGGAGGAGGGGACTGAGAAAGTTCTGATTTCCATGGGCTGAAGAACCTGTGAATTCTGACTCCTGCACCACACAGACCCTAAGGAAGCTATACCTGGGGAGAAATGACCTAGAAGAGGGGACACTACCATACTACTAGTGCAGTACTGTGCCCCAAATCTGCAAAATGGATCCATACTTGCATTGTGCTGGCTAATCTATTTGACACAGCTAGTCACGTGGGAAGAGGGACTCTCAAAAGAAAAATGTCTCTGTAAGAATAAACGATAGGCAAGTCTGTAGTACATTTTCTTGATTATTGATTGATGTTGGTGTGCTCAGCTCATGGAAAAGCCCTAAGAGCGTGCCAGTAAGCAGCACTCCACCGTGGCTTCTGCTTCAGTTCCTGCCTCCAGGCTCCTGCCTTTATTTCTCTCTGGGATGGAGTGTGACCTGAGAGTTCTAAGATGAAATATTTTTCTCCTCCAAGTTGCTTTTGGTCCTGGTGCTTATCCCAGCAATAAAAACACTAAGACACCAAGTCCATTCTAGTTTCCATGTGCCCCTGCCTGCAGAGCTTTGAGTCTCTTTCTCTCTGATGTCCTGGGTTGGGGACAGGAAGCAGCAAGTCTGGCTGTTTGGAATGGGTTTGGGTGCATGACTGCAAAACACACACACACACACACACACACACACACACACACACACACACACACACCA
>PVIU01011928.1:0-62916 GCA_004026605.1 Ondatra zibethicus
CTTTAAAGTGGTCCATTTCTACTTTCTTGGTTTCTGAAGCTGCTCCAACTTTTGTACTCACGTCTAAATATTTTGAGTGAAGCCAAGAACCTCATATGAGAGAGAACATGTCTTAGATTTTCTCTCACTGCTGTGAAATAACAAGACAAATTGGGTAGGAAAGGGTTTAATTAGATGGCACTCCCACATTGTAGGCCACCATTGAAGAAAGCCAGGACAGGAACTCAAGCCAGATACAAATCTAGAGGCAGGAGCTGATGGATGGGGACAGGGGCAGTCTATAACTAGTTTGCTCATCATGGCTTGCTCAGCGTGCTTTCTGACAGAACATAAAACCATCTGCCCAAGGATGGCATCACAAACAATGGACCGGGCCCTTTTCCATCAATAACTAATTAAGAAAATGCCCAATTAAGCTAATTAAGGAAAAGACTCTACAGGTCTTATGGAGGCGATTTTTTCTATTGAGATTCTTTTTAGATAACTTTAGTCTGTGTAAAGTTGACATAAAACTAGCCAGCCCAATGTACAACATTAAAGTTTCTAAGTCTGTTTTCTATTTCTAAGTTTCCTATTTCTGTTATTTTCCTGCGAATTATGGCTTAATTTTTTTTCTTTACTGCAGAATAGTATTCCCTAGTACCATATTTTCATTATTCATTCATCAGGACATTTAGATTATTTCCATATCTTAACTATAAGGAAAAGAGCATCAATGAGTATGACTGAGAAAGTACCTATGGTGGAGGATATCAAATCCTTTGTGCATATGCCAAGGAATGGTATATAGCTAAATAGAATGGTAGATATATTTTTATCTTTTTTGAGACTTCGTTATACTGATTTCCAGAAGGGCTGCACCAATTTGGAATTCCTCAACAATGGATGGGATGAGTATTCTCCCTTCACCAAAATACTGGTGTTTACTGTCAGTTGTTTTGTTCATTTTAGCCTGTGTGACTATGGTAAGATTAAATCTAAATTTTTTTTATTTTCATTTCCTTAATTGCAAGGAATGATGAACATTTTAAAAGATATTTTCTAATTTTTTTATTTCTTCGTCTGAGAAGTCTGTTTAGAGTCTAAATAATTTTTGTTTTGTCTCTCTGAGTGTTATTTGTATTATTTATATATTATGGATATTAATCCTCTACAAGATGAATATTTGGCAAAGATTATCCCCCAGTTTGTGGGCTTTCTATTCATCTAGTTTTTTATTATTACTTTTAATTTAAGTGCAAGTTTTCAGTCTTATGAGGTTCCACTTGTCAATCATTGGACTTATATTTTTGGGCAAATGAAATTTTATTCAGAAACTCCTTTCTCAAACCTACAACCTGTAATATACTGCCTAAGCTTCAGGTTTCTCATTTAGGTCTTTGATCCATCTAGGGACATTTTTGAGCAAGGTGATAGATATGATTCGGAGTTCATTATTCTACACGAGAACATTAGATTTCTAAGCATGTTATCCATTTTCCAATATCTTTATCTCATTCTTCCAAAGTTTAAAATTTCCACTGTAGCAAACCTTTAGTTATTTTACTAGGTTTATTTCTAGATATTTTATTTTCTTTGAGATTTTTGTGAATAGGAGTGTGTCCATGATTTCTTATCTGTATGCTTGCCATTGTGTAGAAAAGCTATTGGCTCTTGCAAGTTAATTCTAAATTCTACCACCTTCTTCAATGATTTATTGACTTCCATGTCATTATACTGTGTGTCATTATTGTCCAAAGTTTTCTTGTAGAGGTGGAAAAAAGTTCCATTTTTAAAAAGACAAATGCATTCAGACATAGGAACCAGATAATCCAAACTGATTTTGACCTTCAAACTCTTTCTTGTGGACTAGCTGTCTGCAAACCAAAAGTGCTGTGAAACCTTCCAAAGGAGGAAGATGACCAATAATCTTAACCAGCTCTGATGTCTATGAACCACTACAGCAGCTAGAACAACATGATAACACTAAGGTAGTAATAGTGGCGCCCATGTATTTATGGTAAATAGTAGCTCTCCAATTGGACTTAAGCCTCCTCAATAAAAAAGAAACTGCTCTTGGTGGTGGAAATCTAGCTAACTTTGAGAGGCCCACCAGTCCTGGAGCTTGTGGGATAATCCACAGCTTCCATTGAAACAAGACAACATAGTCCCTAACAAAAATGCAGACTATGGAGGTCACTCTCACCTGACACATCTGTAACCCAAGTATTATACCCAAGGCTCAGGAATCATTGCAGAAGAGGGTTTGGAAAGACTTTAAGAGCCAGAGGAACAGGAAGTCCCCTAGTAAATTGTATATAAAAAATGAGAGGTGTTACGCACTTGAAGTCTCACCATCGTTGCTGCCAAAACATGTCCTGAAGAAGGATGGCAACAATAGACATGCTAACATGGAAAGAGGAAAGTTCAAGAGACCTCAGCCTGAGACAAAAAGATACAGGAAACTAAGGAGTACTGGGAGAGGGATTAATAGTTTTCCTCATGGAAGTCCATGCCAATTGATTATCTAACACTAAAGTTAGCTTCAAGGAACATTATAAAGAAAGAACAGGTACTATATACATTCATATGTATGTAAATATATATATATATAATGACTACACACATATAAGAATATATAATAAGATATGTGTATATGTTGACTGAGGTTTCTGTCCTGCCCAGTTCCCGCTGTCGTTTAGTCCCAAAGAAACACACAGAGGTCTATATTAACTATAAATGGATTGGCCCATTAGCTCAGGCTGCTTATTAACTCATAATATATATTAGTCCATTATTCTAGTATATATTAGCCACATGGCTAGGTACCTTTTTCAGCGAGGCAGTCACATGTTGCTTCTTCTGTGGCAGGCTCACAACTGCAGAAAAAGTTTCCTTCTTCCCAGAATACTCCTCTTCTCATTGACCCACCTCTACTTCCTGTCTGGTTGTCCCACCTACACTTCCTGCCTGGCTACTGACCAATCAGCATTTATTTAAAATGTAATTGACAGAATACAATTGTCCCACACCATGTATATATATAAATTCTATTTGTCTAATAGAATGTATATGTATGTGTATATAAAATATAATAAATGTATGTGATTATATACAGACTATATTATATATGATTATATATATAAAATATCAACAATTAAAGAAAAGGGGGTCATAAATTTGAAAGAGAGCAAGATAGGGTACTTTGTAGATGTTGGAGGGTGGAAAGAGAAAGGAGAAATCATGAATTTTACATTTGGCTTATTTGCATCAGAGTCTAAACAAGCTTATCTATTGTATTCAACTGTTATTAAATTTATCATCTAAGTATATAATACAGTAGTTTTCTTATGTAATGCATATTTTATAATATATTGACAATAATAAATCACCAGAAACATATCTTAGACAGACACAAATGCACTATTATAGTCTTATGTGTCAAAGCATGCCCCAGTTCCTGGGTAAAAATGATGTTTATTAATCTCTCATTGATGATTTGATATGGGATCTGTTTCTTGTTTCCTTGGCTTATGCAGCATGCCTATATTCCTGTGCTTTTGGCTTGCTTCTCTTACCTTCAAATCTATTGATAATTCAGCTCTTTAATGCTTATATTCACATTTCTCCCTGAATAAAGATAAAGTTAAGGTCTACACTTTTATGGAATCACAAGACGACACAGGACTGACCCAACATATCAGAAGTTTCCTTCATTCTGAGGAGTGCATTTGACTCATGTTAACATCATCTTTGTCCTATAAAATAGTACATTCATGACTCAGGGACATCTTTGATGCATATCTCTTTCATTTTGTCATTGTAATTTTAAAGTTGTTTTAAATGCTTATATGATCACTAGAAATTGCAAAATTCAGAAAATCCGGTGACACTTCCACCTGTTCTCCAGACACTAACATTTTATTACTAAGGTTCCAATTCAGCACAAAATTAAGAAAATTACCACTCACAAAATAGCAAGTATTAGACTGAGGGCTTTAGTCACTTTGGTCAGATTTTCATTGTCAATTCCCAATTATCTCGTTTGGAACAATCTGTATATCCTTGCAACCACCACAGTTACCAGTGGATAAGGATCCCATCACCACAGAAGAAAATATTTGCTTCCCTTTCATATACTGCTATACTGCTGGGCTATATCTGTGAAAATTGTTCAAGTGTTTATAATTTCTTTAATTTATAATTTTAAGAAACTGTGTAAGTGGAATAGAAGAATATGCAAGCATTGCAAAAGGGCTACATTTTCAGTGAGGGCAATATTCCCAAACATAACCTACTTATTATGTGTTTCACTCATTATATCATAACATTATCATACCATATCATTGAGTAGATGTGGCATACAACAACTTTGATTAACTGCCTAGTCCTTGAATTTAGGTAGCTGGGAATAATGCAGGCTGGAGCCCCTAAATATAACACTATTTGACAAAAATCCAGACATGGAAGATGGAAAGTGGGCACAATGTCACACCCCTTTCCAAGAAACTATTTCCAGTGTGCAGCTGCTGTGCAACGAAAAATCATCAGCTGCACTGAAGTGACACTGAGTATATTGACCACATTCTAGGAATCACACTGGGCCGGAACTCCTTCGCTCAGGAGCAATGGAAAACCAAACCAGACCCTATGTTTTATGTTTTGGTGTGCGTGTGTTTGTGTGTGTGTGTGTGTGTGTGTGTGTGTGTGTGTGTGTGTGTGTGTGCATGCAAGAACATGCCTACACTTTTATTTGTCTTGTTTTGGTTTGATTTTAGTTTGTTTTTTTTTCTTGAATAGAGAAGGAACATGAAGTTAAGTGTGTAAGGAGTTATGGGGAGATCTAGGAGGACCTAAAGGAAGGGAAACTATGATAAAAATATATTGTATAAAATTATGCAAAAAATAACTGAAACATAAATATAAAAACTGTTCACTTTAAATGTATAAGTCACAAATAATTTTATTCTTGGCCACATGCTCTTTTAAGTTATTACAAACTATTTGACAGTGTTTATGTCATTTTTCATCTCTAACTAAAGTACATAGAAGGTCTAGGTTATCTACATTCTCCTCAGTAGTTAGTGTTATCCTTAATTGTTTTAGTTTTGGCCAGTCTAATATAAGTGTAATAATAACTCATTACAGTTGATTTGCATATCCCTAGTGCATGAATCTGTTGAGAATATCCCCTGGTGTCTCTTGCATTTTAAGACAATCACAGTATGAATCAGTGAATACTACGGATTGCCTAGTAGGATTTGTTTAGTAATTCTCACTACAAGTATAAGAGTCACATATAATATTCCTTTGAGATTATGTACATTTATGAAGTTTATGATATAAAAGTGTACAAAACCATCTAAAGCTATAAAAATCTCCTTTGTTTCCCTATGTCTTAATACATGATGATTCAGGAAAATGTTAGGTTTATGTGAACTCTTTTCTTTTAAGAACCAAAGCCTTATGATGGATCAATGGATCAAGTGCCCATTTCCCATATTTTAGCAGGAATCCAAATTAAAACTCTTCGTACCTTTTCTCATTATCCTAATCTTTGAAAGTTATTTTAGAAAGCCTGAGCCCCTACGGTGGCACTATGGAAAAGAGGTTGAAATTTTAAGAGACAGTGTCTTGCTGGATGTCTTAGGTCAGTGGATATATGTTCTTAAAGGAAAAAGAATGTGGGTTGCCATCCCTACCTTGAGATTTTACTATTTGAAGTCAGGGGATAAACTTGGTACTTCAACCATTTTTTCTATTTTAAGTTCACTTAATACAGTGATGAAAATCTGATTGATACAACCTCCCTATTTTTATTCCATACAATATTTGAATTATGTACACACATATGACAGTTTAGAAAACATCTAATATTTGCTGAATATCTCTGTTTTACATCTCTTTTAAACTTCCCAAGTAAATGAGACCAATCTACCTCACTTTCCCTCCCCTTCCTCTCTTATTCTCTCACCCTCTGTGGTGTGCGCGTGCGTGTGTGTGTGTGTGTGTGTGTTTATCTGTCTGGCTACTTGTATGTGTGTCTGTCTTTCACAACAGAAAGCTTTGGGGGATATCATGTAGTGCTTTTATTGTTCAGCAGAAGGTGGCAGCGCGTTAGAATGAGTTTAGATGTAGCACATGGGTGATGGGTTTTTAATTTCTTCTGTCACAACTGGATTTGGGTACAAGTCCATCAGAACTAGTGGTGCTCTACTGCCTTGTACAAAGCATCTTGTCCTTAGTGTTCTCATTGATGTCAATTCTAGTGACTTGGGATCAAAACCAATGTTCCTGCAAATTACCTCAGGGACAAAGAGATTTGTTTACGTCTCCATTTCTGTGGCATGAGGTAATTGTGCTTGCCTTCTACACGTCTAAAAATCCATTCTTCCCCGGTAGAGCAAGAAAGTCTGTTCATCATTTTTACCTCCACCCAGACTATAAGATGGAAATTAGCTTGCAAAGATGGGTCACTGTCTCATCTCAGCAATGCGTGTTTTAAATGACCACTAAAGATCATGATGCTATTTGTTATAGCTATTACTATGTGAGTGTTGCTGCTGAGCCTAACTCCTTAAACATTCAACAGTGATTGCTCTAGTTTCGGTATGTTCAAGAATTTCCAGCCTATTGATTCTTATTCATTTGAGGCCACAACTGAATGCAGGTTTAATTTAGCCAATCTAGGAGGTTATTAAATTCAGTCACAGGTGTTCGAAGGAAAGCATTGCCACAGGGCTGCTGTCATTGAATTGGCCCAAATCAGAGCTTCTATTTCTACATTCTAACACTCTTACAGTCCACTTCTAGACAGTCTTCATACGTGCCTCATGACACAAGGGGAAAGATGCTGTGATGTCTTCCAGTTGATACATTAGCTCTTTCTAGATGTATTTTTGCGTTTCTTTATCCTGATTACTATAGGATCTAATGTGAAGCATGCAGGCATGAACATTCTACTTTGAAGCAATTGTACCTATTTTAATAGTTGAATCTCTTTTAAATTATAAGTTACATACTCATTTTAAAACAGTTATTTTGCATACATATAATATTAACTTTTATTTTTTGTCTTATTTATATGAATTTTATTTGTTTCATTTTCATCCCTCTTTCCCCATGCAGCTCCTCCTATACCCACATCCTTTGCTACAACAGACACCAGTCCTCTATTTGATGGACTGGTTATTATTATTTGACTGGTTATCTACCTTTATAGTATCTATATACAGTCGCTTTGATGATCATAACCCATATTTGAAAGACAATCTCAGAAATGAACAGTCTCTCTCTATATATAGTTCACTGAGAACTTTTGATTTATCCAATTTGAGTTTAGCGTTCAAGATTTTTTTCTTCTTATGCTCTCTTTATAGACCCTGATTTAGTTATTCTTTGCTAGTCTAAAAACAAATCATGTCAGTGACAAGAACAAAATAACATTGACTTAATTTGCATTCTGTAGGGAGGATTTGTTGGTCTTTATTGGTTTGCTTTGCTGGCATCAGTCACTTTCACCTGTGCCAGCTTTGAAGCATGTTTGTCCAGAGGATGAAAAATGGCCTCAGCTGGAACTTATACGGGTCATCAAGATTCTTTAGCCCTTAGCAGGCTAGCACAGAACTGGCCCAAGAGTGAAGAGACAGAATTATAGAAGCAAACTTCAGACCCACACAAAACCTTTTATGACTTACAATGACAACTGATCCTTGTATTTCATCTCACATATTCTTTTGGCTAAAACAAATAATTAAGCAGAAGAAAATTCAAAGCATGAAAAAGGAAATTCAGCTATTGTAAAGTTTGGTGGAAAGTAGCTTTTAAACTATTGCAAGGTCAATGTGTAGAGAAATATGAAGAACTATAGGAAAATATTTGCTATTTTATAAGGGTACCTGAGAAAATTATCTGTGTCTACAATGATTACATGCCCTAGTGATCAGGTTTGCATCATGCCTTTTCTTCTGTTGCCTTCTCTTCATGTCAGTAATCTTGATCATATGTGTAATAATAACACAGTAATATATAAATCCCAACACAGTAATATGTAAACCCCAATGCACGTTTTCGTTAACCAAAACCAATACATTAATGATCCCCTAAAGAGTGAAAGAACCAAGTTTACAAAGTATGTTTCCTAGGACTACTTATGAAAAAGTTTGCTGTCTTAGCAGTCGGATTAGTGTGCAGGGAGCACATGGAGATCACACTCTGAAATAATAATTGGGGAAGATTAATAAGAGAACTGTTAAAACAATGCAATAAGACAGGAAGAAAATGCAACAGAAAAACCACATGAAATTACGTATCAAAATTGACTAGTACCTTCTTGAGTGTTTGAGCCCAAAATGTTTGTAATTTCAGTTTCATTTCACAGTGGACTAGGGCTGAAAATGTTCCAGTATATCTTTAATTCAGTGGTATATGAATGAAAAAAAAACAATTTGTAAGAATAATAGAGCGAATTTGCTCACCCTAAAACAGAACTGTCTTCACTCTCATATTCTTTAGGAAGCAAATCAATGATATTAGTCTTAAAACATATTGAGAACTATTATGTAAGCAAAATATTTTATTTATGATCAGCTGTGCATTAAGGGAAAAGGCACTAAGAATCACTTTTATAATATGCCATTCCCTAAAACTTGTATTATTTATGGAAACATATACAAGTGAATTTTACTATATTTTATGCTATGCATATGTATTTGTGTGTATATATATATTGTGTGTGTTGAAATAAGACATATGTTTTACTTTTAGAAGTGTTTGTTATGTGAAGACTTGTTCTTATCACTGTAGGCATATTAACCAATAAAAATCTAATTTTAGTTTTAATGTGGAGTCTGTGTCAACTGCTCCCATACTAGATATTAAAATTATATGTGTGTGTGTGTGTGTGTGTAAGTGTGTACCACTTTGACAAAATGGGCACTAAGGCAATAATTTTTTTCATTCTTTTCAGATTTTCAAATATTAATACTGTATTTACATTATTTCCACCTCTATCTCTTCCTTCAAATTCTTCTTAAGTTCCCATGCTTTCTTTCATGATCACTTCCTTTTGAATTATATATCTATATGTGTGTGTGTGTGTGTGTGTGTGTGTACATATAAATTAAGCCTACTGAATCCAGTTAGTATTCTCACATGCACATGGGTTAAGGTTGGTTCTTGGGATTGGATAATTTATCAGGAACCCTGCCCCTGGAGAAGACTGATTTTCCCTCTTAGTGCCCATCCATGGCCTATAGGTTTTCATCGCAATGGGATTTGCAAGATGTTCCCCCATCCATATTAGAATGTCAAGTATTGTTGCAAAACATTTTAAAAGCTTAATTATTTATTAAAATGTTACTTGCCTAAATATGTTGTATGAAATAATTAATAAGGGGAAAACTATCAATTAACATTACTAACTACCAATGACAGCATTACTAACATTAAATTTTATCACGTTAAAGAAAAATTTTTTAAGGATTACAAAAATATTGATTAAATTGTACACAATTGGAAGATAGTATATTATTCAAACTGACAGTTCAATCTGTGAGAACTCATAATAGTTGCTTTTTGAATGAAAATACTTTTATATAAAGATCAAATTGAGCAATATATTTGGCAGAAGTCTTTGACTTTGTCTCATACATATTAAACCCATGGAACACAAAATGCTCTTGAACGATCGGTCAACTCAACACAAAACAAATGCCATTTGTTTATCTGTGTATGTATGTGTGATTTTTTGCTTGACTGGTTTTTGTTGTTGTTGCTGCTTGTTTATTTTTAAGAGAGGAAATATGAATGGAATTGTGAGGGTAAGGAGGTTATGGTTGGAGCTGGGGAACAGTAAAGAATATGATCAAAATATATAATGTAAAATTATCATAAATAAATCAAAACATTTAAACTCTGTAACCTGCGCTCTGGAGGATCCAACACCGTCTACTAGCCTCCATAGACACTGCAGGTTCACATATAGACATGCAGGCAAAATATTGTTACCCAATAACGCAAAGAAGGAAACCTTTAATATAAAAGAAAACATCCATAAAGGGAAAAAAAGCTGTCATAGTTGAGCAAGTTTTCATTTGAGAAAAGGATCTAAGAGTTGTAGCCATTCTCTAAGATACCTGGACACAGAGTGAAGGACCTATAGGTAAGATGAATCTTCATAGAAAAGAAGAACTTACTATGCATTTTCACTGTCTTATACTTATTTTTTTTGGCTCAGTATATCCTTGAATCCTAGTATACATGCAGTTGAGAACTGTTCTCCTTCTTCCTTCTCAACTCCTGTTGGGTTCTCACCCAGTTTGGTGACTGTGGAATTATATGATTCCTTTGAAAGTTTTAAGCCACTGAGAGCCTTTTCAAAACTTATATACACTGGCTAAGTTCTACTGTGATATGTATACTGCTGAGATGGAGTAAAAATGAATATGGACGTTGATTACTGAACAAATGCTACCCTCTATAGTAGCCTTGGAGGACTGAAATTCAATTGTAGAAGAGCAGAGACAGGATGGCTTTTCCTAATGGAGGATACCTTCCTTTGATAGACATTCAAATGCATCCCTATTTCTAGGGAAACTCAGTGCCCCTAGAAGAAGCTGTGGATAATGGGGTATCTGAGCTGTAAGAGTAAATACTTGTAAATACCTCAGGCACTATTTGGGGTCCACCAGAAAATACTAAACAAAGCTATTAAATAAAAAAAAATTATATGTTTCTCATCTCACAGTATTTCCAGACCTCACACAAAATAATTAGGATGGTAGCTATTTATAGCAGAGAAGTCAAATACAAGAATATAAGTTTATTCTAGTAGCTAAGAAGAAATCCCTAAACTGGTTGCCAACTTTAAAATCCTTGTCCTCCTTTAACAGGTGTAGGTTCATGAACTGGAAATTTGCATACTTTTGCTTTATTTTTCATTTTAAAATAATGAAAATAATAAATATTCAGAATATATTTTGTTGGAGGTGGGAGGTCATTTTATTATTATTGATTTTTAGTGTAACAATATTAAAGATGATTATATATTAATAGTATAGGTAATTTAATATTAGATTTAAATGTAATAATAATTAGGTAAAATAATACAAGTAAATTAGTTGAAGTTTCCTGAGAATTTGAGACAAGATTGCATGTACAAGCATTATTTTTGCCATGGAAAAAAACAAAATAATTAGATAAATTTTGGGAGGATTACCAAATCAAAATTAAGATGTTATTCAGATTAGTGTTCAGAGAGACTAATGTGAAGAAAACGGGGAAAACGTTCATACATTTCTTAGGACTCTAAGCCAGTTAGAAAATGCAAAAGACAAAGTCAGGAGAGGTGGCATATTGCAAAAAAGATTTGAAGAATGCCATGGATGGTTCCAGAAAACTGAACACAATTAACAGTCATTATCTCTAAAATAAGTTTAAAGTATTTTATTAATTGATATTTGTTGAAAATTAGAGTAAAAAGTTGAATGTGAATCAATCCCCTCTTAAAATCGTGTTTGCACAGACTGATAAAATGTCTCTTGATAAGTTTATTATATATAATTAATATGGTTTTATAGAATAATCAAGATATATTTTAAGCTCTGATTTTAGGAACTAATGTTTGTGCTAAGAAATCAGAGAGTAGATAAACTTCATATGAACCGAGTAATGTTTTTCCCACCCCCTTTTTACTCATTCCTGTTTCATAGATTTAAGTTCTTCTCTGCATCATGGCTTTATTTTAAAGATTGTTGGGAGAAATATTTAAACTGACCTTAATTTACATAATTAGCTTTAATCTCATAACCTAGTCTCTTTATAACAAGAAGAAGAGACGTAAGAGGTTCCATGAAGAGATAAAAGGACATAGGATGACAACCAAATGGAGGCAGTCAAAAGGATTTCATCGATGGTCATAATACCATAGACTGTTTCCAAGAATATTGGTTACTCTCTACAACCTTACAGTAAGGCAAGGATGCCACTTACTTATAGCATTAGAGCTGGAGAAACTGAGCTGATGCTCAATTAGAAGCTTGACCCAGACCAGCTAGATTCACAGTGCTGGAAAGTCTTTTGACACTCCAGGAGGAGAAAAGTGCCCATCAATATCACCCAGTTACAAAACCTGCAACCTTCAACAGTAACTTGCCCAGAAGGTATATTGGTCCATTTGGCACAAATGTTGTGGTAGTTACCAATACATTTTTTATTACATTTAAAGCCCACCCAATGAAGTAAAACTCATACCTGATGTTGTTGCTAAAGCAGCCAAGAACCTGAGACCAGATAGATCATGGGTTCTGGGTTAAAATCTATTATTATTATTTAGCTAAGGGAGCATAGCAATAAAATTAATACTAATGAAATATTTCTATAGGTATAGATAAGTGCATTGGTCAAAGCTCACCAGAGAAGCTTCTTTTAGTGAGAGGCAATTAAAACAGAAACCTACAACTTGACAGTTTGCAGAGTGAGATTGTGTAACAGTTGATCATAAGTGGAATGACTTCATCAATCCTCTCCCCGCCAAAGCTCAGGAATCTATTCAGATGAGCAGGTGGAAAATCAGAAGAGCTAGAAATCACAGATTAATCCAAGAAAACAATGTCTTCCTGATTACACAGAACTGACAGACATATGAACTTAAAGAGACTTTGACAGCATATGCTATCCTGCAGAGGATCAAATGAGACAAATCTTAGTATGGAGAAGGGGAAGTAGACATGAAGTCCTAACTCTGACCATGAATCTTTGCAATTGATTCCCACTGAAAAAGGGATTTGTTTACCAATGGATAACATTAGGGATATCAATGAGTTATATCCAGCAAAGGGATCATGCCCAGGAGTATTTTGGCCAATATAAAGCAAAATCCATGTTTTCTCTTTCCTTTGTACTTGTTTAGGTATGTTAATGTCCTATAGAGTAATTTTGTTGTTTGTATTTCTATCTCGATTTGCTCTTTTAGAAAGAATGTGAGTAGGTATAAAGTTTGATGGGTTTGGGGGTAGAAAGTATTTGGAAAGAGCTATATGAAGGAAAAGTGTCATCAAAATATATCATAAAGAATTAAAAAGTAATAATAATAAAAGGGGAAAGGGAATGATTGAAAACATTCTATCCTTCAAAAGCATAAGATAACAATTACTTGTTACTTAAGTAACTTCACTTGTAGTACTTTGTTAAGGTAGTATGGATGTTTTACATAACACCGAAATCAAAAATTATGTTAAGCAAATCCTCTAACTAAATATGTGCCCATGAAGCACACGTGTTTCTGAAATTATTTTCCATAGGAGACATAAACAAGGTCTATTCCTCCTCACTCTCTAAAGACCCAAGATATGATTCCTCCACAGTTCACTCCAGTGGACCATGAGTTTCTTGGCATTAAGAACAGAACATAACTGGGGGGGTTACCCACAGGGGCATGAAGGTTCTTCACTCAAAAGGCCATATCAGGAAGCTTTTGCCCAATAGAGATGAAAGCTTTTCCATTGCTGCATAGATGGAGTCATCTTCTCCAGAGTTCCCTGATCTATACACTGCAGTCTCTCCTGGAGGCCAGATGCAACTAAAGCAAAATTGCATACAATGGATGGTAAGGGGTGACTGAAAAGTGAAATAAGGGCTCTGTATCCTCCGTCCTCCATAATGGATGTTAAGAGTCGAAAACCCCGCTGGGATGATAATTTACAAGTGGGCACAGCTGAGCTACCTAAATGATGGTTATTTGACTTGGGGGATAGTCACACACAATTTGTGTAGCTTCGAAATTGTGTGTTCTATGGAAAGAAAATTCCTAATTTCTATGGAAAGGAGTAGTCTGTTATGCAGCTCATGTGAATGTGCACACATGACTTTTTAATTTAGATACTATGAAAAAATAATCAAGCCATAAATGTTAACACAAAAATTGCTGAACTTTTCAGTTGTAATTAGTTAAATCTCTTTCTATATGAGCATGCACAAACACACACAGAGACTCACACACACAGAGTCACACACACAGACACACACACGCCAATGATACTATCACGGTTAGCAACAGCACTAACATCCAGTGTAGCAGTACAATGCTAGGTTGAAAGTGACTCTGAGATTTGAAATTTTAATTTGGACTTGTTCACCCCTGTTTTTTTTTCTTTGAAACAACACGTATAATCACCCTCATATCTCTTATAGTGGTAACCATGAAATGATTAATTGAATGACAAAACCGAATAATATGATCAAGTTTATAATACGGGTTGTATTAGTTCCTTTTCTGTTGCTTTGATAAATCAAAACTAGGGAGCTGGGCTGTAGTGGGGCAAACCTTTAGTCCCAGCCTTAGGAGGCAGAGGTATGTGCCTCTCAAAGAATGCGAAGCCAGCCTGGTCTACAGAGAAAGTTCCAGGACAGGACAATGAAGGTTGCTCAGAAATGCTCGGTCCCTAAAAATAAATCAAAACAAAGCACCTACCAAAATCCCCAAACCAAACCAAACAAAATATAACACAATATAATTATGACTGAAGAATTTACAGAAACAAAGTTTACTTTGGCTTATGATTCAAGGGGGTCAGGAGTCATCATAGCAAGTACATATGGATGCCATCAGCAAGCATAACAGCAAGGGCAGAAAGATGAGAAATCATAATTTCTACCACAAATAGGAAGCAGAAAGAACAGTCTGGAAGTAGGGAATGCCTAGGAACTTTCAAAACATTCTTCAGTAACTTATATCCTCTAGCAAGATTGTACCAGCTCCCCAAACTGTGTGACCAACTAGGGAGTAACTGTTCAAATACCTGAGCAAAGAATAACAAAAAATTTACAGATTTGGATTAAATGTGTATTTGCTTGAACTTAATTGAATAGAATAAATATATCTCAACATGAATATACTCCTTTTCATATATAAGGCTCTGAACTCAAATGTCAGTTGTGGAGGACACGGATTTCCTCCACAGGTGAGGTGACTTATGCCTTTAATCTTAAGAGAGAGCAGAAACAAGTTTGTGAGCTGCAGTTCAGTCTGAGCTAACCTGGTCTATCTGGGGCCTGCCTGGGTTAAAGTGAGATCCTCTAAGATGAATGGATAAATAGTTTTACAAATAAAAAAAATTAAAGTATAATCACACAATCCTGTGACCTGGGTAGGGGTTTTGGTTACTCTGTAATATTTGGTATTTTCCATTAAACTGAGAATGTTCATTTTTTTTATTTCATTTTTTGTTTTTTTTTTGTACTGATGGCTGGTTTATGCTTGAATGAAAGGTTACTAAATGGGAGATTTTATTAAATTTATGTCAACTTCTATTTCTTCTGCTTTTGTTTTCCAAGACAAGGTTTTCTGTAGCTTTGGAGCCTGTCCTGGTACTAACTCTCATAGACCAGGATGGCCTCGAACTCACAGAGATCCTCCTGCCTCTGTCTCCCGAGTGCTGGGATTAAAGGCATTCCCCACTACCGCCTGACTCAATTTATGCTTTTAAATGAAAAATCACCTTACTATGCATGATTTTTAGGTAATGCGAAAGATAAGTTTAAAGATTTTTTGGAGGTTAGTGTTTCTTCTAAATAAAATCTTGTACACACTTTTTAATTTCTTCACCATATTTCTGATAACTGCAAAGCCTCTGGTTGACATGGGTTCGTTTTTAAAAAACACATCAATTTAGAATGAGCTTGATCATTTCAAACTGTGTGATTCTATTTTAATCACTATCTTCCTCTTTCCTATGTAATTAAATTATCATACTTGAATAAACTGTACAGTGATTTGGCAAATTATATATATATATATATATATATATATATATATATTCACAAACAAGGAAATAAGATACTAAATAATTATATCCCATTATACATTATAGAGTTATGTGTAAGTGGGTTTGAAAAATAAATGTGCTAAAATCACTCATAAATTATGCTCACTTACTAGTTTATTTTTAATGTTTACTTTGAAATAGAAGAGGAACATATGGGAAATATCAACTAAAGTAGCCCATCAGTAGGAGCAATAACAAGCTAAGAATACTACTGAGATTAGCTGTACCGGTCCTCACACACTTCTGCATGCTCTGCAGTATAAATCTACTGAAAAGCAGGCTTAATACAAACAGACCCATGAAGACTGTTATTGCAATGAATTTTCCCAACCTGGACTGCCCCTTTGTTTGGTTCTCCTACCGCATTGTCTTTTTAAAAATGATCACCTCTGTCTGACTTATTAGAGATACAGCTGCCGCCCGTGTAATAGTGGCACTATTTTCTCTGCAGTTACTGAAACTGTTCTGTTGCCGTGGTTCATTCCCCTGATGGTAACGCTCTTTACCTATTAAAAGGACACAGAACACACTTTCCTTCATAGACTTGCGCGTGAATGACAGCGAAGAGAGTCTCCATCCTATGAGGAAATCGAGAGGGTCTTCCCGTGGTGTAGGCAGTGCATGCAGCGTGGAGTTCCATTTTGAACGTCATTAGAAAGGAGGGGTTGTTCAAGTGCCCTGCAGTCTTCTGCGGTTCAGAGATTACAAAGGCAGTGTTACTCCGGCTCTCTTAGATTGTTTATATAATCATAATTTAATGATTAAATTTCATATTTCATGGCTGCAACAGCCCTGTCATACATTGAAGAAAGTATTTCACAGCAGATACCCTGGTCCTCTGGCTTTTACAAGCTTTGTGCTCTCTGTCTACAATGTTCTCTGACACGTTAGTGTATCAGTTGTATTGGAGACAAATCAATTAGGGATGGAAACCACATGGCCAGTCCTTTTCTGCCTTTAGATCAGCTGCCGATTTCAAAGAATGGTCTTTATCTGCTGCAGAAAGAAGCTTCCTCAATGAAATGTAAGAGCTGGGCTTCCCTGTGGTGCCTGAGTAGAGATATAAGGACCCACAACTATGAGTGTTCTAGGAACCTTTTTTAAAGAATCATTTTTTAATATTAATCTTAGGACTGTTGTTCTGTAATCAGCTTCCTTGTAAAAATACCTTTGTTTGGTTTCTAGAGATGCCACCTTGGTACCTATCTCCACTTTCTGAATTAGCAAAAAATACACTGAGGAGTCTAAAATACTGGTTCCAATAGTGTAGTGAGTAGTGTCTTGATAAATCATTTTCCTTTTGGAAACTAGGAATTTGGGTGTACAGTATTTCAGAATGTGCTAATTGTTAGAGTTCACATAAGCCAGGTTTCAATACAAGGTGTAGGCAGCTTGTGTTCTGTGACAAGCTGTTTGTCTGTTTCTCTAAGCATCTAATGGAGGGTCTCACATATAATAGGAAAGAACTCGACCTCTGGGCTACAGCCTCAGCCCCCACCTGATTGTGTATCTCGTGGGATTATCCTATGCAAATAAAATACGTCCAACTGTTTATTCTCATTCTGTAATGGAGGAAATTGTCTATATTTAAAATTATCAGGGATTATTTTAATTTTACTTTAAAGTAATTTCACAGGGAGTGTGGAAAAGATACTAGAGGAGTATAAAGGGAAATTCCCAAGGGAAACATCTGCACTGGTGTTAAATATACTACCTTCCATTTCTTTCTCTGTTTATTTTTAATCCCAAATAATTAATCCTTCTGTTTTTTAATACACACAGGTTATTTTTAAATAACCCTTTACTGCATGTATACATGTATACTGTCTAAGTTTACATACAGTATAGGAAGTTGATTTTGAATCTGTGTATGTGAGACACATGACATCATTATTTCCTCCTTTCCTCTCTATTGATCATCACTTTTAAGACATAATTCCCATCAACATTCTACTATCATATTATATTATACCATATATATTTATTTAAAGTTAGATGCTACAAATGGAATAATATTTTCTTAAATATGTAGTTAAAATGTTATATTTTCTCAGTTTGCTGTTCTTACTTATCATTATCTCTAATTGCTTTTGTTTCCTTGAATTTGTCATAACTTCCTTCCTTTCAATAAATGTAGCACATTTTCTTTATTATTCTGTGATGAGAATACCATTACAATTTTGAAAAGTACACCTGTTTCTTCAATATGCTCAATTAGATCAAATCTCACTTAGGAGGGATATGGTTGAATTCTATGTTAGTGTTCAGGAAACTCCATGATGAAATTTATATCAAATCTTAATTTTTCACTTCTAGTTCTTATTTTGAGACCATCCTGTTCAATTCATTTGTGTGTTTATTGGTTGTGTTATTAATTTGACATTTTAATTTCTTTATAGACTGGATCATAATGCTTTGTCTTCTGTTCTGTCATCTGTCCCTTTAACCTGCTGATCATTTCTTTGTTTTCACGCTTTCCCAGTTCATACAGCACGGATTGTTTTCTGCCATCCTGTTGTCTGTCTCTTTAGCCTGTGATCATTTCATTGGTTTGCAAACGCTTTCTCATTTCATGTAATCACGTTTGTCAATTCCTGGGATTATTTCTTGTCAAGCAAAGTTCTTTGCATGAAGGTCGTGTCTATTTCTTTAACTTGAAGCATTTTCCCTTGCAGTTTCTAGTGGCTTTAGCTCTACATGAAGATTGCTTCGCTTTGAACTAATGTTTGTGATGGCAAAAGATGTAAAACTACTCACAGCAGTTTGCAAAGCACCATTTGTTGATGATACTATCTCTTTATCCAATATTTCTTACAACTCAATTGAAGAGGAGGTGACTATAGCTGGATAAATATAATTTTGCATTTATTATATTGGATTGTCTTAGTGTGGGACAATGCTGTTGTGATCATGATCCTATAGAACCTCTTTCTATACATAAAATCTATAGAGTCTATAGAACCTCTCTATGTAAACTATAGATTCTATAGAATTATTTGGATTTGGTATTAACAATTTTTATTTTTTACTGTTTGAGATTTTATTGACTCCTTGAAATCTTTGTGATTACACAGGAATGTAAGATTATTTTTTCTAGTTATTTGAAGAAAGTTATTAGAATTTAATTGGATATAATAAATAATGAAAATACAGTCATGTGGTGTAGGAGGGTCCTTCTGTATTTGGGTTGCTTTTATTGGTTAATACTGCCTTGGACTTTTTGATAGGGCAGGACTTAGATAGACAGGGAAAGAGAACAGGATACTGGGAACAGAGTGAGAGAGAGTTGCCCCGCCATGAAGCTCCCAGGTCACACATGCTGAATCTTTCCCGGTAAGCCACGACTCGTGGTGACACACAGATTATTAGAAATGGGTTAAACAAATATGTGAGAGTTAGCCAATAAGAGGCTAGAGCTAATGGGCCAGCTATTATTTCAATGAATACAGTTTCTGTGTAATTATTTCGGGTACGCACCAGGAACCAGGCGGGACAGAACAAGGGGCCCTGCGCCTGAAATCAGGCACTGGGAACGCAGCCCGGGCCCCTCATTGCTACAGTCATGGTCACAACATTAATTCATCAAATCCATGAGCATGGAATGCTTTTGTATCTTGCACAATCTTCTTAAATTATTTTCATTAGTGCTTAAATGTGTAAATGGTAAAAGATTTTTATACCCCTGGCCAGGTTTATTTCAAGAGATTTTGTTTGCTTTTTTAGGTTACTGTGAATGGGAAATATTTTCTTTTTTATAAAGTAATATATAATACATATTTCTGATTTGGCATCACACCATACTGAAAAATAATCATGCAGGCACAGAATTTCTCAGCAGAGTCTTTACTGTCTGTGAAGAACAGGTGGTCATCTGCATATAGGGCAAATTTGTTTTAGCCTTTCCCATCCATTTTATTTTTTCTTCTTCTTGTTGATTGGTCTAATTAAGAGGTTTAGTGACATCTTATTGAGTTAATCTGAAGATAGTGGACTTACTGATGATTTTTAAGGAAATTATTATTTTTTCAGGTTTAGTATAATGTTTTCTATAGACTTGTCATATATAAATATTTATTGTGTTGAAATGTTTTCCTTCTATTCTTAGTTTCATTAGCAATTTTTTACCATGTATCATGATATATTTACATTGGTATTTTCTGCATTTATATGAATGATCAAGTGATTTTGTCCATAATTTTGTGTTGTGTATTACATATAATAATAAGTATGTATTGAGCAATCTTTACGCCCTGCAATGAAACGAAGTTGGTTAAAATGTCTCATCTCATTACTTTGCTGTTTATGCTTATGCTATTTGTCAGTTTTCATTGACAACTGTGTGTCTGTTTAATTTAGAAACTTGGTCCATAGTTTTCTTATTAGAAGTGTGTCAATATCTAATTAAGTTGGATCTCACAATAATACTGATTGCACAGATTAAATATGGCAATATTTCTTTCCTTTCTATCACTTATTTGCATGTTTTTTATAGAATTTCATGCATGAGTATACTTTATTCACTTCATTTCCATTCCTCCCTTTCCACTTTTAACTCCTCCAGTGTCCCTTCCACTGCCTTAAAGGAAGACCACATGGGATTGAACAATATGCCACAGGTCTTATCCCTGGAGTACATGGATTCTCCCCATCTCAGTAGCTGTTGGTTACCTGTAGCTCTTTTTTGTACAGGCAGGGCCTTCTGAAATGTTCACTATCTATACTGCTGTGTCAGTTTGTGTGATCATTATACAGGTCTTGCTTAGTCAACCATATTGCCAAGATTTCATAAGCATGGTATCCCTGTTTTTTTCTGGAAGACATTGTCTCACAGCAAGAATTGAAATGAGAAAAGAGGGACACCCGTTAACTACTGCCATGAGTCCTACATAGTGCAGCAACTATTAAAATATATGTGGACGTTTCTCCTAAAGCTAGACGAGGCTGTATCATATGACCAGTCATGACACTCATTGGTATGACTAAGAAGACTGTTTCCTCCAATAGTGATACTTGATAATGCATGTCCATGTGATATATTCGAAATAGCTGAGAAACAAAATCACCTTAGATCAATCAATTGATGGATAGATAACAAAAATGTGTTACAGATGCACATGTATTTGAAAGTCAAGTGCAAAAAAATTATTTCACAAAATATGTTAAAATGTTTTATTTGTTTGCAATTTAATTCTAAATATATTTGTAGAATCTCTATCTTTTTCTCTCTCTCTTTCTCTCTTCTTTCTCTGCTTACATTTTAACACCTATACTTTAGAATGCATGATTCTTAAAAATATAATAATACACAAATGTTATCTAATTCTGTTCCAAAGATTACTATTTTTGTCATAGAAAAATTTGGCCTGTACTTTCTTACTTGATGTACTTTGTAGTTTTTAATAACTTGATTTATAACAATGTATTCTTTATGTCATTTTTATCTAACCATTTCAATTTCAATACATGCATGGACTATTAATTCTACATTTAAGTCAGGCATTTGGAAGAGAGACTCTGTTATATTTTTGCTTTCCATTCTCCTCTGTCATTTCATAAAATATTTATATTATCAGGTATCCTAATTATTGTTTTTTATGGAACATTTTTATAGACATATTTTTTATTTTATGTGTATAAGTGATTTTCCTCTGTCTGTGAGCCATGTGCATGCATGGTGCCCATGGGAGAGAGAAGAGAGTGCTGGATCTCCTGGAACTGGAGTTACAAATGGTTGTTAGTTACTCTGTGGGTTCTGGGAATTGATTCTAGGTCCTCTGTAAGGGCAAATGCCCTTAGCTGTTGATCCAGATATCTTTCTAATTCTTATTGCAATTTCCTTGCTGTTCACAAATTTCACCTTCTATGGACATTCTCTATGTATTAATGTATGTATGTATGTCTGTATGTGTGTATTTATGTACGTATGCATTTTATTGTTTTGTTTTCACTTGCAAAACTGAACTAGTTATTCTCATGGAACCAAAGGAAAAATGAATGAGCTTGAAATGTTCAACATCTTTGGGAAACTGTCTGTGTTTTCCCAGGGACAAGGTGACATTTTAAAAGTCTTTGCCATTGGTAAACTTGTCTTTCATTTAGTTCAAGAATGTTTGCCATTGGCAGCCTTTATATCATTGACGATTTTATTCATTATGTATTCCCCATAGCAAATAAAAATGTGGTTACATATTTAACACAACCCACAGTTCCTAGTAATTATACACAAAGCTTAACATGATGAATTACTACCAGTTTTTAATTTGTATTATGAAGGATGTTATCAAACATTCAAATAATTAATGCAAGAGTTATATATGAGTAAAAATTTTATTTATGTTTGGTTTTTTTCTTCTTGTTGCTGTCTTGTTGTAAAATGTAACCTTATACTTATAACTAACAATTTGGCAAACAGAAATATTCAGTATTTAGAAATACTTAAAATGAATATTTAAAATGAAACCATTTCCCCCATTTATCTTTAGTTATTTATAACTGATGGATCCTGCTAACATTTATCCCAAATGTGATTATATAAATTTAATATTTCTTTTATTAGAGAAATGTTAATCCCACAAAAATAAAAATCAGTTTTACTTTACCTGTGTATAATTGTGTCCATGATTTTTGAGTCTAATATCTGAGTGTGTACATATCTTTATGAAAGCTTCCCTGTTTTCCAACTAAATTCTCAGTTTGAACATGATTCTAATTTTTATATCATCACATAGTTCATTATGCACATATATGTAACTTAAATGCTTAATATTCTTTTTTAAAATTATTTAATTATTTCTAAACCTATCTTTTCTCATTTTACATGTCTACTCAAGTTCCCATTCCCTCCCATCTTCTTGCTCTCCCACCTCTCCCCCTTTCACCCCTCACCCCCTCCCCCTCCTCAGAGAGGGTAAGGCCAACATGGGGAGTCAACAATGTCTGGCACATTGCTTCTAGGCAGGACCAATGCCCTCCCCTCTATAATCAGGATGTGCAAAGTCTCCCTCCAAAGAGAATGGGCTCCAGAAAGCCAGTTCAAGCACTAGGGATAAATTCTGGTCCCACTGCCCGTGGCTGCAAAGACTGCCCCAGTCACACCTCTGTCACCCACATTCAGAGGGTCTAGTCTGGTCCTATGCAGGTTCCCCTGAGAATGACAGCATGCATTTACTACATGCCGAAAACAGATGTGACGACGTAACGAGACATGATCTTCTCAGTCTTCCATTAGTTGCCCGCAGCTGTAATAAACCTTAGAAAAACAATCGTGGTCACCTGTCGCTGCTACTGCTGACTGATGCGAGGCTGGAGATCACGGTCTGTGGAGGGGGGGAGGGAGCAGCGGGTCAGTCTCCTGGCAACCGAGACACAATGAGTGGAGTCTTAAGCTAGACATGCCCACCCTTCTTTCTCCTTCACGCTGTCTGGGCTTCCAGACGATGTGCTGCTCACCTTCAGGGTAGGAACTGCTCCTTCATTTCTCGTCCCACGTCCAGCAGACTCAGGAAAGACTCTTGCAGATACACTTCCTCTGATTAATCCTCTCCTAACGTGATTCATGGAACCATAGCATTCAAACATTTTCCCGAAGAAATGCTACCCTGAAATGGGAAGGTAAACGTTTGTGGGAGAGGCAGCTTAGCAGTTTCGTAGCTCAGTATTTAACTTTGTTGCAATTGACATATGCAAGGAATCGACGCAGTGTTCTCTAAAATCCATTCCCCAGTTAGTTAAGGGGCATTTTTTTAAAGACAAAACCAAAACTTTGCATGAATTTATTGGGAAAATTTGAAAACAGTGTCTCTCTCAGTGACTAGCCATTGAGCTAAGAGCACAATTGATGGGTAACAAAGAAAAGTTGGTCTCCAAATAAGTTTTATTTAACACATATGACTCTGCCTAGAACATTCTGTATCTAGAACATTCTGTATCTAGAACATTCTGTATCTAGAACATTCTGTATCTAGAACATTCTGTATCTAGAACATTCTGGACTATCTATGTTTGATTCCTGGATGAGCCCCAAGGGACAGAACACCCATGGAGTTGAAATGAGCCTCCAGTGTTCTTCTATTTATATCACATAATACTTCAACATCATGGACATTACCATGTTGATATTATTTGTGTTAATCTATGTTTCAGTAACATCGTCTTTCTTTTTTATTGTTGTGATAAAAAAAAAACCCTACTAAGGCAGCTTAAGGAGTTTCAGTTGGCTAACAGTTTCAGAAGGGTGTCGTCCATTACAGTCTGGGAAGGCATAGCAGCTGCTAGGGAATACCTTTTCGCAGGAGCAAGAAGCTGGCTGATGACACTGGATCTGCTCTCAGAAGCAGAATTGGAATAGGAAATAGGATCCTAGTGGGCTCCCACAGCAGCAAATCCTTCAGCAAAGGTTCAGCCTCCTCGCAGTTCAATAACCTGTAGACATGGGTCACCAGCTGGGCTCTAAGTAGTTTAACACCAAAGTCTTTGGGGGCATTTCACACTCAAACTGCAACATTCTGTTTTAGGTGATTGAAGCAAAGCCTAAGATCACCCTTTTTATCAAATGAATATTTCATTTCGACTCTGAGTTTTTCAGCTTTGCTCCATGGCTGCTTTGTGCCATGGTTATCACATCATGGCAGGAACATGTGGTCCAGTCAACTCCCTCCTTTTATGGCTAGGAAGAGGAAGAAAATTAGAAATTAATTATAGACTATGTAATCATATTGAAGGGCATGTACCTAATAACACCAAAACCTATCGCTATGACTGTCTTCTAGTTGGCACCATTTCCAAGGGCAATAAACATGGCAGTAAGCCATTAATGTGTAGACTCTGAGAGACTCAACACTCAGCTTCGGGGTTTTCCCTGTTAATTTGTGCATAGTTCTTTAATAACAAATAACAAATCAAATGATATGACTTTTAGACTTTAATATCAGACAGTTAATGACAATTCTGGCTTGTTTGGAATTGTTTAAACAATATCATTTGCTAATCTCAAAATTCAAACCACCTAGTAGGGAGTTCTTTACAACAGTGCTCTTTGAGCCATGGAATAGTTCATGGAATATATGATCATAATATAGCTGTTGGTAAGTTTTCAACAGCCTTGTCTTCCATTTGCTCTGCATACATGAGAATAAAATCATCAGGCACAAATATATGATACGGCACTAGCTTTCATGTGTTAAACTTCACAAAGCAAAAGCAATCCAATACTCTCTTCACCTTGAGAATAAAATGAATAGTTTGGCATTATTGAACTGGCACCTAACCAGCTCCCCTAAGGCCCCCTTTGACATAATTTTACGAACTGGCTGGGACTTGTTTGACCAGGGAAGCCTGCTGTCTCCATGTAGGACTGGACAGATATAATCAGTAAATGGAGGAAGAAAAGAAAATATTTTCAATCCTCTTCAGAAAGAAGCAAGAATTTATTGTATAGTTTTCCAAGTTTTATGCCTTATTTATTATAAAAGGTTAAGCTTCATCATTATTTGGTATTTTTCTGTCAACTTTTTAGAAAAAAAATAAATAGAAAATATTTTGCTATGTGAGAATTCTCATTCTTTTGACTAATGCTTATCTTTTAAGATTATAATGATTATAAAGTACCAATTAAAAATATACTTAAAAATATTTTCTGTGTTCCAAAATTTTCAGTGAAAATGGGAAGCCCAATTTACCCCTTACTGACACTTTAATAAGATTTGCAAAATGCAAATCAAACTTGGAAAAAACAGCTGTGAAAGTGTGCCCTGTTGACAGACACTGTGGTTTTCGCGAAGTAATTTAGTGTTGTTCAGCTGTAGTGTGACCTTTTAAAGACTAAAATAAAAACATTGTTCTCTGAAGCCTGGATCATTTCAGCAGCCGCTGCTCTTACATTTAACAACATAAGTGCTTCAAAACACAGAAAGTTGATGGTAAAACAAGGTGAAAGAAAGTTTAAATAATTATAGAGCACCGCGACCCAAATCATAATGGAGATAATGGCATATAGATAGGAAGACGGAGGTGACATATAAAAAGATCCGAGGCATTTCTTTCTCCTGCATTTCCCATTCTATTCCTTCCACTTTTGTTTTTCCTATATTTTGAAAATGGGGTGTTGGAACTATTATGAAAGTTACCCATGCATTCATGTGACTACAGACTGCAGAAACTAGAATCAATGGCAGATTGTAAATAATAGAAGAGTGAGCCTCAAGCTATCACTATGAATTTCTGTCTTTACTTCTGATAAGGCTAATCTATTAACTTTGATCAGATTATTAGTTATGTATTATCTGGATTTAGTCAACTGTAATATGAAGTTTTCATGATCCTAAGTCATTTGATTGCTTGGAGAATTAATAAAATGTTTTTAAGTTGTCCACTGTTTCATTACCAAAAGCCAGTTACGTATGTATGATTGTTTTATTTATGTTTTCCTCATAAGTACCCATTTGGGGTGGGCTTGGGTCAACATTTAACACATACACTAAATTACCTTTTCAATTTTTTTTTAAAAAAAACTTCTTTTCTATATATGACTATTTTATTTGCATATATGTCAGAAAAATGTGTGTGCTTGCTGCCGTTGCACTTCAGAAAAGAGTATTGTATCTTCTGGAACTGAATCTATAGAAAGCTGTGAGCCATTAGGTTAATTCGGGGCATTAAACCCTGGTCCTCTCAAAAAGCAGCCAGTTCTCTAATACACGCAGACATCTCTTCAGCCCTACACTATTCTTAATTATGCACTTATTTGAATAATCTACACATGTTAGGGGCTAGTAACTTGGATAACTCAAGATTATTATTTAATGATGCAGTCACTTTCAATGTTTTAAAAATGATATTCCAAAATTATACTGATCTATTTATTTTGTCAATTTAATATTTTAAATATTTGGAATATTTTAGAAATGTGTGCCATCCTTGTGCAGAAACCGCACTGATATTTTCTGTATATTTCCAACTCAGTCCATGTGCAGTAATAATTGGCACATTGTAAGTATTTGTATGCATACTCTTGTGGTAAGAGTCCTGATATATGAAAATTATCAGGAAACACATCCAAAGGCAAAATCTAAAAGTAGATAATATTTTAGCGTTAAGTTATATGCCTATCTTGTCATAAGCACCTGGAGTCCATCTCTCCTGTGACTCCCAGTGTTCTGCCAGGGCCAGATAAAAAAAATCACAGTTTTGTTTTTTCACCTAAAAATACAGAGATGAAAAAGAACAGAATCTCATGAGATGATTGTCTTTCACAATATGCCAAGAAGATTAAGGCTTTGCGTTCATGATAAGCTAGCATAGATTGGGGCTGTATTTTTAGAATATGCGTGGCAAAGGAGCCAATTAAATATTCTATAAACCCACATATGTTTGCATAATTTTCCAGAGTGAACGGCTTTCGTATAGGCTGATTTTAAAAATCCACCATGACATTATCTCTTAATTTCAAAGCGCTCTTCAGATTGGGCTTGCTTGCTCATTGAATTGGAAACAGTAATAGATAATAAAGGAAAATAAGCATTTGCTCTTGTAGTAATAAAGGCCTAAATTTACGGAGTCTTGACTGAACTTTTCGTAATAGTGTTTTAGGTTTATAGCTGTCCCCTCTACATGTAGTGTAACCTCTGGGAGTTCTATATAATTTATATAAATTAAGACTCTGAACGCTATAGATAAAAAGGAAAGAAGTGAGGTCTTTTATTTTTTTTAATTTATTAGATTTTTTTTTTAAAAAATACCAATCCAAGTTCCCATTCCCTCCACACACCTTCCAACTCCACCCCCTTCAATCCTCAAAGAGGATAAGGCACACTGACTGCTTTGTGGAAGGTCAAAGGCCCTTCCTACTATAGATAGACTGAGCAAGATATATATCCAAAGAGAATAGGTTCCCAAAAAGCCAGTACAAGCAGTAGGGATAAATCCTGATACCACTGCCAGTAGCCCCTCAGTCTGCCCCAGCCATGCAATTGTCAACCACATTCAGAGGGACTAGTTTGGTCCTATGCTTGTTCTTTCCCAGTCTGGCTGTAGTTGGTGAGCTTCCATTAGCTCAGGTAGACTGTTTCAGTGGGTGAACCCATCATGGTCTTAACCTCCCTGCTCATATTCTCATTCCTCCCACTCTTCAACTGGATTTTGGCAGCTCAGTCCAGTGCTCCAATGTGGGGCTCTGCCTCTGTTTCTATCAGTTGTCAGATGAAGGTTCTATAGTGATATTTAGATATTCATCAGTCTGACTACAGGGAAAATCAAGATCGTGCCCCCTCTCCTCTATTGCTTAGGGTCTTAGCTGGAGTCATCCTTGTGGATTCCTGGGAATTTCTCTAGAACCAGGTTTCTGCTAACCCTATAATGGCTCCCTCAATCAAGATATCTCTTTCTTTGCTCTAATCTCTGTCCTTCCTCCATTTTGATTATCTAATTCCCTCAAGTTCTCCTCATCCCATTCCTTTTCCCTTCTCTTCCCCTTCTACCCTCCCTAATCCCCTCACTCCCATGCTGCCAATTTTGTTAGGTGATCTTGACTGTTTCCAATTTATAGGTGGATCTATATATGATAGCCTATGTTGGAGAGGATGTGGAGTAAGGGGAGCACTCATCCATTTCTTGTGGGAATGCAAACTCGTACAACCACTTTGGAAATCAGAATGGAGGTTTCTCAGAAAATTGGGAAACAAGCTACCTCAGGATCCAGCAATAGTATTTGGAATTACCCATAAGGTGCTCAGTCATACTACAAAGGCATTTGTTCAACTATATCCATAGCAGCACTATATGTAATAGCCAGAACCTGGAAACAACCCAGATGCCTCTCAACCGAAGAATGGATAAAGAAAATGTGGCACATTTACACATTAGAGTACTACTCAGCAGTAAAAAACAATGAGATCTTGAATTTTGCATGCAAATGGAGGGCATTAGAAAACACTATAGATGAATATGGCATGTACTCACTCATAAGTGCATACTAGCTATAAAAAAAAGGACATTGAGCCTATAGTTCATGATCCTAGAGAAGCTAAGTAATAAGGTGAACCCAAGAGGTCTTGAGAATTCAATAATAAAGTATTTCTCAGGTCAAGTGGACATTAACAAGCCTGAAAAACTAGACAAACCAGTGAGGATACAGAAATAAAATTTAGGAAGGCTGATAATAACTGAAATATTCCTATATTAAATAAAGATGTAGATAGGTACAAGCTCAAGAAGATATCATTCAAACCCAGAAAAATCGAAACAATAGTAATTGATATTTGAACTCTTTTAAAGTAAATGAAAAAAACAAATCTTGAGTGTAGTTAAAAAAAAGATTCTCGTGTGTGTGTGTGTGTGTGTGTGTGTGTGTGTGTGTGTGTGTGATTTATGAAAGTTTTAGATAAAACCTCAGGGGCCTGAAGAAATTAGGGTAAAATATTTCTAGTATAAATGAATGGCTTTAAGAATACAGTGTGAAGTTTCTTAAAAGAAAATAAAACAAAACAAATAAACACTACATAAAACACATGCTTAAAAATGTGACCCAATAATTGCAAATTGCAATCCTTGATTTTCATCTCAGAAATGCCAAAACTTATTCATACACAATGACATTTATAGAATTATTCAATAGCTCATTTTTATTTATTAGACTTTGGTAAGAGAAATGTAATAACTAAAGTGGAAAAGTGCTAACATAAGTCTATACATTAGAAGAAAATGATATAAACATCACACATATTTGGGGAGTGTGTTAGTTTGAATGCAACAGTTCCTGAATGCTCATAGGAGTGGCACTATTAGGAGGTTTGGTTTGTTGGAGTAGATATGACCTTTTTGGAGGAAGTATAACACCATAGGGTGTTCCTTGAAGTAGCATACATGGTCAGGCCACACCCAATGTCTCAGGACACTCCCTATTGCCTGTGGAACACGATGTAGCTGCTTCTCTACTCTTAGTTTCTCCAGCACTATGACCACATGCATGCTAACAAGTCTTGTTATGATGACAATGGACTAAACATTTGTAAGCCACTCCAATTTAATGTTTTCTTTTATAAGAGTTGCCATGGTCAACCCTAAGACAGGAAGTTAATGAGAAGTATGGGAGTTAATTCATTTAGTTTCATTTTTATATTTTATAAATATTCTTTTTTATAATTGCAATAAAATATTTTATAAGTTCACTTTATGCACAGTTCTAATATAATGAGAAACTTTTGTTGAAAATAGTATCTAAACACACTGATTGTTATGACATGCAGTAATAAATTTTAAGATGAGATTTTAAAATGTTCCCAGTCCTAAGGCAACAGGGCCTGGGGTAACATCTTCATCTTCACATTATAGTTAAATTAAGGATAATTAATAATATTAATAAAATCAAACAATCATTATCTACATGCTAAATTTCACTAAGTTTATAAGCATACTATGTTTACAGCAAGGGAGCTAACTCAGTAATTAGCATTTTGTGCTTCTCTTGAGATGATATGAGTTGAACTCTCACCCACATACCCACATACAGACATGCAGAAGAAATAGTCTTCCATGTGGAAGAGAACACACACACACACACACACACACACACACACACACACACACACACGTCTAAATCTTGGGTTTAAGTGATCCTCCTGGCCTAAAGTCCTGATTGCCTATATCTTAACACAATAGTTACTTGTCTTGTCTCCTATCAGATTTTTAAGAGTGAACCTGTTATTGTTATTTATAACCACAATACTGTACTGCAGATCTCCATCATTTACTTCTGCTCTTAGCTGAAACTTTAAAGCAACTGACAATCATCTTATGCTCCCTGCTCAGCCATGGCAAGGACTAACTAACCTACTTCTTTACTTTCATACCTAGAACACTTTCAGATGCCTATGGATGTGGAATTTTAACATTCCTTATCATGTGACTGGTTCATTTCAATTGCCACAATATCCCAAAGGTCCACTTGTGTTGTTTCATGTTTTCTTGAATTTTTAGTCAAACTATACTAACAAAAATGTAATGGTTTACATTATGGACCTTGATTATTCCCCTTTTAGAAGCTCACGTATGCTTGTCTTGTCACCTTTCATTGTTTCATAGTCTTAATAATATGCAAATATGTTTATAAGTGAGTTATAGATAAGACATAATGCTTGTTGTCCACATATAAAATCTATAAAATCTTCATCAATCTGACAATAACAATGCAGAGATTAGTTTCTCCAGATGATAAGATTTATAGGATAACCAATTTTAATTTTATTGGTTTTTATTTTATGTGTATGAATGTTTTGTTTTCAAGTACGTACATGATTGATTCAACACCAATGGAGATTAGAAGAGGTCATCAAATTCCATGGTACTGGAATTACAGATGGTTGTTAATTGTCATGTGGGTATAACGACATGAATGAAGGTTCTCTCATGACCAGCAAGAGCTCTTAACAGCTGAGTCATCTTTCTGACCTCTTGGTAAGCTCTTTTCATTAGGACACTATGCCTTTCAGTTATATAAACATTTTCTGAAATTTTTTTTCCTGATAGATTTCTGGTCACAGAATCTCAGTACTATTTCTTTCAAGTGATTTGAGTCAGATAGTAAGTCCTCCATTTGATATTTAGAATAAATGATATGTTCTTGTTACC
This sequence comes from Ondatra zibethicus, assembly GCA_004026605.1. NCBI lineage: Eukaryota > Metazoa > Chordata > Mammalia > Rodentia > Cricetidae > Ondatra > Ondatra zibethicus. The sequence continues at coordinate 31,425 of PVIU01011928.1, forward strand.
ATTTACAGTACTTTCTAAAATTTTCGGTGAATATTCTCCACCCAAATGAAATATTCCTTGAACCGGTGAACCTATACTGTTTCATCTTAGTTGTACAAACTCTATTCTAAGTGATCAGCTTTTAGAGAAGACTGCTCATTGCTCCCGGCTGCCCAGCCACGAAATAATCACAAAGAAAACGATACTATTTGAATCACTGCTTGGCCCATTTGCTCTATCTTGTTATTGGCTCACTCTTACATATTAGTTTAACCCATCTCCATTAATCTGTGCATCTCCACGTGGCAGTGGCTTACCGGCGAAGTTTCGGCATGACTGACTCTGGCAGCTTTATGGCGTCCTTTAACTCTGCCCTCCTCCTCCCATGCTATAGGCCAAGCCAGTTTTCTTTATTAATTAACCAATAAAACCAACATATAGACAGAAGGACCTCCCACACCAACTGTATGATGCTCATACAGTTTATGAGCATCAGATCATTATTACAGTATCATGCAGACTACTTTCACAAGTTCATGCACACCCTCTAAGCTCCTCTGTGCTCTGTCCTTTCTTTTTCCTCCAAACGTGATGACATTGACATCATTTTTTTCTTATCTGTTGAGGTTTATTTTGTTACTGAGTATGTGGTCAATTTTAGAGAAGGTTCCATGAGGTACTGAGAAGAAGGTATACTCTTTTGAGTGCAGATGAAATGTTCTATAGATGTCTATTAAGTCCATTTGAGTCCTGACATTATTAGTTCTCTTATTTCTCTGTTAGGTTTCTGTCTGGTTGACCTGTCCATTGGGAAGAATGGGGTGTTGAAATCTCCTACTATTAGTGTGTGGGGTTTGATGTGCGATTTAAGCTTTAGTAAAGTTTCTTTTACATTTATGGGTGCTCTTGTATTTCAGGCATAGCTGTTCAGGATTGAGATTTCATCTTGATGGATTGTTCCTGTGATTAGTATAAAGCGTCCTTCTCTTTCTCATTTCAGCTATTTTAGTTTGGAGTCTATTTTGTTAAATATTAGGATAGCTACATTCACTTGTTTCTTAGGCTCATTTCATAGAAAAACCGTTTCCCAGCCCTTTACTCTGAGGTGATGTCTGTCTTTGAGGTTGTTTTACAGCTCGTATGCACTTAGGAGTGAGTACACACCATGCTCATTTTCTGAGTCTGGGTTACCTCACTCAGGATGGTTATTTTCTAGTTTTCTAGCTCTACCATTTGCATGCAAATTTCATGATGTCATCGTTTTTACCGCTGAGTAGGACCTGTCTGTTTTTATGCTAATACCAAGCTGTTTCCATTACTGTAACCCTATAATCCATTGATATGAAGAGATATTAATGACTAGTGATTGTTCATTTCTGTTATTTTTCGGTGGTAATGTTTGTGTGTTTTCCTTCTTTCGGGTTTGCTGGTGTGAGGTTATCTGTTGCCTGTGTTTCTGTGGATGCAGTTAGCTTCTTTGTGTTGGAGTTTCCTTCTAGTACTTTCTGTAGGGCAGGATTTGTGGACAGGTATTGTTTAAACTTGGTTTTTCATTAAATATCTTGTTTTCTCCACCTGTGGTGATAGATAGTTTTGCTGGGTATAGTAGTCTGGACATGTTTGTGTTCTCATCTGTCCAGGACCTTCTGACTTTCTTATTTTCCATTGAGAAGTTGGATATAATTCTGATAGATCTACCATTATATGTTACATGGTCCTTTTTCGGTGTAGCTCTTAATATTCTTTCTTTATTCTGTTTGTTTTGCATTTTGATTATTATATGGTGAGGTGAGAGGTGAAGTTTTATTTTTTTGTTTTGTTTTGTTTGGTTGGGTTTTTTTTGTTTGTTTGTTTGTTTTGGGTTTTTTTGTTGTTGTTTTTTGTTTTTGTTTTGTCCAGTCTATTTGGTGTTCTGTAAGCTTCTTTTACCTTCATAAGGATATCCTTCTTTAGGTTGGGAAAATTTTCTTGTATGATTTGGTTAAATATATTTTCTGTGCCTTTCAGCTGGATTTCTTCTCCTTCTTCTATCTCTATTATTCTTATGTTTGGTCTTTTCATGGTGTCCCAGATTTCCTGGATGTTTTGTGTTAAGAATTTTAGGAATTAACATTTTCTTTGACTGGTGAATATATTTCCACTATAATATCGTCAACACCTGAGATTATCTCCCCATCTCTTGTGTTCTATTGGTTGTGATGGCCTCTGTAGTTCCCGTTTGTTTACCCAGATTTTCCATTTCCAGAATTTCCTCGGTTTGTGTTTTCATTGTTGCCTCTATTTCAGTCTTCAAGTCTTGAACTGTTTAACTTGTTTGCTTCACCTCTTTGACTTTTTTATTTTGTTTTCTTGAAGAAATTTATTGATTTCCATTCAATTTTTTTTTGTCTTTTCTTCCATTTCTTTAACAGAGTTTTTCATTTCCTTTTCAAAGGTCTCCATCATACTCATAAAGTTACATTTAAAATCGTTTTTTCTTCTTCTGGCTTAGGATGATCAAGTATTCCTTTTGTGTGACTACTGGGTTCTGGTATTACCATATATCTTTTTAGGTTGCTGAATGAATTCTTGCATTGGCACCTACCTGTCTCTTCCTCCTGTTGATGCTGATAGTCTTTTTGCCTCTTGTTACAATTCTTGAAGTTGCTGTCTGTGTCTTTGGGAACTATTCTTGGTCTGCTCTGTACTGTCACTTGTCTGTGTCTCAAGGTGCCCTTGGCCCGCTCTCTTGGTCCACAATCTTGGACTGTTCACTTGGTCTGCTCTCGTAGTCAACTCTGTGAAGTCACAGCCTGTACTTCATAGTTCCTCTCTTGGCCCTCTCTGTGTAGTTGCAGCCTGTGTTTCAGAGTTCCTCTCTTGGCCCTCTCTGTGCAGTCACAGCCTGTACTTCATAGTTTCTCTCTTGGCCCTCTCTGTGTAGTTGCAGCCTTTGCTTCAGATACTCTGAAGTCGCAGGGAATAGGATAGTTTGGGGGCGAAGTGGGACTTGTATCTTACATGGTCCGATGGATCACGTGGAGGTGTTGGACCAGCCTACTACCTCTTGATCCCCTCTGTTTATTTGCAGCATGTGTTTTCGAGTCCCTCTGAGGTCTCAGGGAATAGAAGGGTTTGGGAGTGGAGTGAGACTTGCATATTACAAGGTCTCATCGATGGTGTAGGGTGTTGCAGTAACCTACCTACAGGAGGCTTGTCATTTTGTTGGCTAGAGAAGTTGAGGCAGTGGAGGAGGGGCCTGGGATTTTGTCCTGGGTTTGAAGGGCCTTGAGAATGGAATGCCCTGATGCGTATATTTTAATGCATGACCTTTGCTACTGGATTACCAATTTCTGTTCTTCAATATTTACAAATAAGGTGGAGCCCATTAATACCAAGAGAATATGAGTTATGTAACTTTTTTTTTTTTTGGTTAGAAAGCCCAAACAATTGCATACCAAGAAGCTAAGATCACCCCACCCTAATCTAATAAACGATGCAGTCAGCTTGAGAAACAGGGAGAGGCAATTTTGATTGATGGCGCTAAACTGAAATGGAAAAAAAAATGTAGTGACTAGCTCTTTCAGGTGCACTGGTCAAAGTCGCTTTACATTTCCTTAACAGTAATACAATTAAAATGAAAAAAAAAGTAATCAAGTTCTGACTATTATTTAAAGGTAACTATACATTATGATTTCCATTTTGCATTTTAGGGAACTAAGGCTAATCTTTACTCTCCTACCAAGTGGATAACCATGATTGTATTCTAGAAACTTTTATCTCCAAAATCCCTGCCATTTTAAAACATAACACTGTTTTTGTATTACACAAATGTTTTATAAGTAGCCTTTAATTTTGGATCAAATTTATAGGAGCACATTGAATCCTTGAAATGTGTCACAAGTATTAGTTTGATTGAGTAGGTATATTTCTGTACTGTTTCAAATGATTCTTGGGGTGTAAAGAATCCAGTCACAGTTCTTCATGAAAGGCTGTACTCACAAGATGCTTCAGGCTGACACATGTGCTGGGTTGCTACCTGAAATCTCAACACTATAATGCACAGAAACTTGCAGCATACTTCAAACATTCCTCTTGAATTCATAAATTACTTCTCTCACCAACTCACAATTATAAGACCTCTAAATCTTAAAGCCTGAAGAAGTTTTAACATTTAATAATGATACTTTTACCTAGCATTGTACTGCCACAAGAAGTTATTTAATGAAACAGCATTCACAAACTCAGTTTCATTTCAGAAGATCTCTTTACCTTGCATAATGCTAATTCAGTGAATAATATAGATGAAAACAATGTATTTCAGTGATGCTTATTGTAATAAGCATTTGCATGGGGCCATTGATATTTTCTGAACAAGAAACTAGGTATTGCGCAATTGGTGAAATGCTTCTAAGGTATTTAAATGACTGATGTTTCCAAGTCCTTGGACTTGTGGACACAAAAATTTAAAATATTAGCTCAGATCCTAGGGACATTGCATCCTTCACTGTCCACCTTTATTTCCATTAGATACATACTTTTAAAAGGTGTTTCATTTAAGGTGATTTCTTAATTTTTTCTGATTCTACTTTGATAATTTTAGACTCTTTGTATCACAGAGACCCTTGTTGTCTGATAGTTGTTTCAGAACTACTTGCAATGACTGGATCACATAATAAACCTAAGTATCTTTCACCAGAGGAAAAGATAAAGAACATATAATACATATCTATCTATATCTATATCTATCTATCTAAGGAATTTTTCACCATGAAGAACAACAAAGTCACTTTATCTGTTTGAAAATGGGGGCAAACATATTAAGTATATGAAGCAAGAATTAGAAAGACAAGTACTATATTTATATTATTTGTGAATCATGTACATTATTAAAACACCTTGAATGCAGATAAATGAAATAGCATATACTGGAAAGAATGAGATAACATTCTAATGTCAAAGTATGTATTACTGAATTTGATTTAGAAAGTGCCCAGTATCCTAAACGTCTTGCTTATGAAATGCTCATTGTACAGACAAAGTTTTGAATAAACCCTTTTAATCTTTACTTTTAATTAATTTGTAAAATTAAAACTTTTGGAAGAAGCTCTAAATCATAATAAAGACAATACAATTGAAACAAATTTTCATTTAAATATTTTACTTTTAAAATTTATTGACTATTGAACAAAAAATTAGTAATCCCTTGTTTCCTTTATAGTAACAATAGAGTGTATTAGAAGGACAATCTATACTTGGATTATTTACATATATACAAATTGCATACATATGATTCTTAACATCTCATCAGTAGAAGTTTTATTATATTACTTATGAAGTGATCACTACTTTTAGAACTGGCTTTTATCTTCTTTTTACATTTTTAGGATTTTCAATATCAGAATTTAAATAATTAAATTTAAAAACTAATTTAAAAGTTTAAATAATTTGCCTCTTATACGTTATTGTCAATGTCCCTAAATAATACTTATTCTCTAACATGTACTGGTCAGAGAATATGTTTTCTCTCTCAATATAATATTAGGAATGTGAATCACTTCTTCAAAAAGTAGACACTAAATAATAATTTCCTGTTTTTTGTTCTAAATGTTATTGATAAAATATTCTGTGTGAAAGAATTTGGATTTCTCTATCTGCTCAAATATTATCATATGAATTATCTTATTTGTTAGAAATAAGCTTTTGCCTTAACTCCTACTATATTCTTAAAAGATAAAAACTGAACATATATTGAATAATTGAAATTAAGTATACAGATTTTCAACTGTGTCTGAAGCCATCTGTGTGCTAATCAGGCTAATATAATCATTCATCAGGATATCTTACTCATAAGAATTTTATTTAACATGCATACATGTTTATAAAAGTAATTTAGTATTTATTTTTCTATTTTAAATATAAGGGTTTGTCTAGAAGCATGTCAGAATTGGTCATCAGAAACCATGGAACTTGAGTTATAGAAGGTTGTGAACCACCATGTGGATGTTGAGAGTTTAAACAAGGACCTATACAAAAGCAGCAAGTGTTCTTAACTACTGAGCCATCTCTTTGACCCCTCAGATAAGAAACTTTTGTAGTAAGTAGGAAAAGATTTCGATTCCTGTATATATATATTGGTCTAAAATTTTCAGTATCATTACATTTTGTGGCCATTATAGTTAAATATAAGCCTAAATGTATGTTCATATTTTCAATTAATTATTTATTTCTAAAGTAAAGCTCATTAGCTGAGTTGATAAGAGTCGGTAATAATTGTAAGAGACATTTATTCCCCATGTATCAATGATATAAGCCTACCTAATCCATATTCAAAGCAAATATTATAATACTTTGAATATAATCAACAATATACAGTTGTACATTTACTACGTTTATTTTACTCAAAAATGTAGTAGTCTTGCAATTATGAATTCTAGTGTTTCTCTTGGATTGTAATATTGTGAGGTTATTTATATCCTGCCACAATTTCAGCTACTTAACATTGGGAATGCATAGATACCATAAAATATATATCTCTATTTCTATACAATATACATCTGAGTGAACATTATTTCCTTGCCAGTCAGCAGTTCTGTGATGCATAATTCATTCTTTGCTTCCCATCAATTCCCATATAGATTTGCAGTGGCCATATATATGATGTGCATTTAATGGCTTCTAGAAACTAGTTTGCCAAAGCCATGATTATAAGAATGGTTTCATGGGAGTTTTATGCTGCCTCAACACCTACCTGTACTTTGGAAAATGCAGTCTGAGCTTAATTTGTTTCTTGACAAGCAGGGAGGATATATATTGATTGGTAGAAGAAATTACTTAAAAATGTATTGTTTGCTCATTCTGGAAAGTGTTCCCAATGTATCAAAAACTAATACTGGGATTATGGAAGACCTCAGAGTTCTATGTTAACATGCGGTTCACAAGCAAAATAAAACAGACAACAAAAAGTCTATTCACTGGAGTTTATAAAATTTAATTCTCTTTTAGGATTTTGACCACAGGTATTGCAAGTTAAAAGTATGAAAGTATCACGAGACTATTTTGACTGTATTTTTTTACTTGTGTGTGTGTGTGTGTGTGTGTGTGTGTGTGTGCTAAATGAAATGTAAGGATACCAAAACCCCAGTAACTCGCAATTATTTCATGAGGAATGGTCACTTCTGAACTCAGACTGTGAATAAGTATAATAACCTGAGATACCCAAACTCCTTGCTCCCTCTAAGTCAATACAGTAAGAGGAGTTTAAGTGCTGCAAGAGGGCATTGCTGAGGAAACACCATAGTGACATGACCAGAGAGAAGCAGGCTAACTATGCAGAAGACAGAACATTGGGTGGAAGATGCAGTTTAGGGGAGCAGTGTCATTCTCCATTTATTTCAAAGGGGCATCTTTTTCTATCCTTACCCCATTCTCCCTAGAGATAATAGAAGGATTTTAGTTCTATTTTTCCATGTAGCAGTTACAATGGTTACTGTTTTACTGTTACTGCCATTTACTGTTTTACGTGGTGCAATGGGCATGCCTGAATGGACCTAAAGCAAGTGTACTTACCAAGGGTTTTCCATATCCAACAGCTCCAGATGGATTGATTTTTTTTTCCTAAATTTTCCTTTAAACTGTCTTTGATGCAATCTTGGGAGTGTTATGTAGAAAGCTTTACAGTTTCAGGCCCTTAAAGTAAACACACATACGTCCCACGAGGCAATGTTAGAAAATTACATATTCTGAGTGTCAATTCTCACGCTGTCAAGTTCAGCCAGTTTTCAAAATATAACATATGTTCTTTTCTAGTTAAAAAAAAATACTGACATTAAAGTCATGTCAGACTTTTCAAAAAGATAACAGGAAAAAGAGCCTAGATAATTCAGTTCTTTGGCAAAAAAAAAAAAAAAAAAAAAAAACGGTAAATGAGTCATGCTGAAAAGTGGGCAGTTATGTCACACAAGAAGATAGTGACTAAAAGCTTTCCAAATAGCCATCTGACTCGAGCCAAGGAGGTGGTCAGCACGCTGGTTTAGCAGAATGCAGGGCTGATTGCCAGGCTCTATTTGAGCGGAGCAGCTCTTCACTTCACCTGCAAAATCAGCAGTTCCTGATGACATTGCACATAATGAGAAACAAGGCATTGGTTATTTTTAGGGTCAGTTAATAAAGAGGTAGAGTAAAATAGCAGCACCCTTTCTCCATGAAAAACAGCCTCACAATAACACACGAGGCATGAGGTTTCTTCCTCTCTCTCTCTCTCTCTCTCTCTCTCTCTCTCTCTCTCTCTCTCTCTCCCTCCCTCTCTCTCTTCCCCTCTCTGCCTATCTGTCTGCCTTTGTGTGTGTGTCTTAAAACTTTTTAAAAATTTCAACTTTTTGTTGAAATTACATCAGACAAATAGAACGTAGCTTTCATTCATATGATTATACCCATTGAGTGTTGAGTGGGTTCACATGGATAATAATTTTTCTAAACACAGCTGTATTGTTTGTTAGGCATGGATGCATATCTAAAATCATTTTCACTTTAACCAATCACACGTCATACTTACTGTAAATTTTCTACAAAACCAAAACTCATTAGATTGTCAGAATATAGGGCCAGAAAATTTTAACTCAAGTGAAATATGATGGATTCTATGAAGGCTTTCTTTGTATGACACTGTACCACATTCATACATGTATATACATGAAAAGTAATGAGTAAGAAATTAGAGAAAAATGAAGGACTATGTAAAACAAGGGATTTAAGAGAATTATGACACAAATCAATAATACTGAATATATTATAGTTATAACTGCAATTATTTCAAACAGAAATATTGTCAAGTGGAAATGACTTTTACCACTAGGAGGAATTACACAAACATACGTGTATGTTAATGTGACTAGGAAGTATAATTGAAAGTGATAAACACAAATATTAATGATTTTCATATTTAATCTAAATATGTAAGTCTATGATACCTGTTTCTAATGTACAAATGCTGTAGAACTTCTAATTATGAATATTTTTAATGCATTTTTAAAAGCTTTCTTATGAAATGCAAGATGATTTAACCAAGTCCTTCAGATATTTTAATTGTGTCTAGGCATTCACTCATTTCATCACATTTTTATCACTACAAAAACTAACATTACAATATCATTGATTATTTACATGGGAGATGCATTTATCTGTATCTGTGAAATTAAAGAGGGTAGGTAGATGACAGATGAAAAGTGGCTGAATATGCATTTATTTGTTGTAATTAACTATTCTGAATTTTATAGTAGGGATTTTCAATAGGCTGATTTTGCTTGCTGTTTCTTTTAAAATGTGGGTATCAGTAAATAAAAAAAAAATGACTCCAACAGAAAACTTCATCAAGCAGAGTCATATTCCAAAGATATGTCATATCATTCCTATGGGCCTTCCTAACTGGAGAAATATCTTCACATAAGCTAAGAAGTAACATTTTTACAATATTTCTGACTGATACCTGGAAGTGTTAGAATAAAACATGACCCCAGTTTAGTAGTGATGTTTGTCAAAGAAGTATTATTGATTCATGTCTCAGTTGAAACAGTGAAATCAATACCAGACAGCTCTGAGGAGATGTTCCTAATGTTTTCATTGTTTGTAAGTCAATTGTGAAGTGCCTTTGAAGATGATCAACATGGCACAATTAAATCAGTGTGTCAGTATCATGGCCCAAATCCCATGACCTCAAAATGTAATTCAATTTCATTCATTATTATTAGTCATAAAAGTAGCTTGCAAAGCTTATGTATACTCTCCACACATCATTCAAATGCTGCTTGTTCTCAACAGAAAAGTATATAGACAATAGGTGTATATGTTGTTTAAAATATGATCGTGCCTATAATTTAATAGAAATTCTTCTTATCAATTGACCATAATGATATTGTAGATAATAAAATATTGTACTGATTAGTTATTACAAAATTTCTAATATATGTGTGTGTGTTTGTTCATGGGGGTATGTTTATGTGTATATGGACTACCATGTCAGATTTTACCACTAACATATTTTTAAAGTTCCTTCCTACATATTCTGTAAGGCTAAAAGCAAAGTAGAATGTCCAGCAAACTGTGTAGAACAACAATGCATAACTCCAGACAGCTGATAAATATTGATATCTGTGTGTAGACTTGAGACTAATTAGTGTTTTCAAACACAATCAAAAGTCGGTGTTCTGGTCCCTCCTCTTTTTTCATTTTCTCTTCCTTTCTTCTGGCAATGTCTGGCTGGTCTTCTTCATGGAAACATAAGTCTGCCCCCTTCCCACAAAGCAAATACTTAAGACTGACCTCATGCCTACTAAGTAAAAGCTTTGATAAAAGACAAACTACACTTCTCATCCTAATGTCCATTTAAACTTATAATACATGAAGCAAAAGCAAACCAAACGTCAAATTGTTTTTCTCACAGAGATTCCTATTGCCAAGCTTATGTTTGTCAGTGGTCATGGGAAAAGCTTTTCTGTGTTTTTAACAGCTTTATCATTTAGAAAAAAAAAAAAGGACAATTGTTAGCCGGAACATTCCAATACTATATAACATAAGACAGACTGATTCAACTCACAACAAAGTACATTTTATTATATATTCTCTCTCTCTCTCTCTCTCTCTCTCTCTCTCTCTCTCTCTCTCTCTCTCACTTTCTCTTTGAGGCAGGCTGTTCCTGTAGCTTTGGAGCATGTCTTGAAACTAGCTTTTATAGACAAGGCTGTCCTTGAACTCAGTGATCCCCTTGCCTCTGCGTCCCAAATGCTGGGATCAAAGGTCTGTGCCACCACCACCTGCTTATAGATTTCCTTAATCATGCAGGTTTTCCCCTGAGTTAAGCTAAATTGTTTGGCTTTTGGATTTTATACCTTTGGCTAAGATGAAGCATGAAGGTTAGGCTTACTCATCAGTTTCAGTCATTCTCCCATTGGTAACTAGGCAGTCTGCTGTGATTTTTGTTATTAATTTGTTTAATCTTCTCAAATTACATATTTCATTTATAATTTACATTCTAATTTCAATTTCATTTTTAGATTTTCTTATTCACTAATATCTTGATATTTGAAAAACAAATACAAAAATCTTTAAAGAAAATAGCAGTTCCTTTTCAAATCCTGAGAAAGTCAGCAAGGTCGTTATGTTAGCTAAGTAATAAAAATACACAATTTATGTTCCTATCCCCATAATCCAGCTACTGTAATTCAGTTGTTAGATAACTGTCAGATATAATGAGGTTTGGGCCTGGATTTTGTTTAAAACCTGGTTTAAATGAAAGGGAAAGAACAAAAGAAAAACACATCTCAATGGACTCATATAGTTGGAAAGGAGCAAGAACCAGCGTCACCACAATGTCATTGCAGATATATGACAAGTTTCTGATGCTCTCCAAGTATCCTCTCCATGTGGAGCTGCCGTCCCTTACACACAGCCAAGGCAGCAGCACGCAGTTTTGAATTAATGATCAGCTTCTGCTTTCAAAGGCACATCACCCCTGTTCCCACGACTCTGTACAAACTGAAGCACAAGAGAGAGACGTTGAATGAAAACTTCCTCAAGCAAGGGGAAGAAAGGAACAATGGGAAGGAAAGTGGAATAATAAATATTTGAGAAGTCTGCTTTGGCTAAAGGTAGCCTATTGCAAATTTCTTCTGCCCTTATCAGTGTCCCATGCACGTTCTCACCTACCTATTAAAACAGAAGTTCTCAGCCTTCCTAATGCTGTGACCCTTTAATACATTTCCTAATGCTATGGCAACCACTAACCCTAAAGTTATTTTTGTGACTAATTCACAAATGAAAATTTGCAACTGTTATGAATTCTGACATTAATAGTTTTGGAGATAGAGTTTTGCTAAAAGGGCTTGGTTCTAAATGTATGGGGTTTAGAATCACTGTATTCGAATAAAATGAAGATTTTCAACAAAACTCTAAGTAAGGATTTAAGACTCTGCGTTGAAGATTTACACGTGCTGCAGTGTTGATAAAGCTATGTTGCAAAGAGTGAGAAAAAAAAACACTGAAGAAATCAACAGAGATGTGCTATTACCCCTCCACACTCACTATGCTTGATTCACAGACACAGTGGTGGTGTCACCCTGAACTCTTTCAGACGATTCCTGGTATGCAAGCTCACTCTCTGCAGCATCCAACTCATACATTCCAGCTGTTGGCCTAATAGGCAAGGAATGAGACGGACTGAGTCAGATAGCAACACTGTGTTCTACTATAGTTTCCACAGGGAAATAAGCAGTTATAGAAACTGTAGCTGATTTTGTGGCATATCTGTCTTGTTTCTCCAAAGGTAATAAATATAATTTTACTTAAATTTAGAATCAACCTCCAGAAAATTTGTTAGTTCCAGCTCATAAAATAACATAGATTTTGGAAAAGTTATGATTTTAGAAAGAACAAAGAACAGAAGAACAGTTGTAAAATTATTATTAATTCTGCCTAAATACAAACAGCAGTGTTCATAACCAATTGCTTCTGCTACCTTATATAGGACAAGTGATTTTGACACAACTTTATTCATGGAAGAAAGAGCTAGTGAAGGGCACAGTGATGTTTCAAAAGAGGTATTATTAGTCATATAATTAGGAAACAAAATGATTACAATATGTCATTAGCAATTGAACCATCAAACTTAAGAGATTGTAAGGGTGAATAAACCATTTGGAGATTATCTCAAAATTTTCGGGATCAATGGCTAAGAGAATTTTATAGATCCTAAATGAAAGATCAGTTAAATAAAGTTATATTATGAATAATAGTAGGAAAACGATTGCTTACTTCGTTAGACTCTAAAGCAAGAACTGGAGAGACTGCAGGAAAACAAGCATGAAAACTCATTGAAGTCCTTGATCCATTTGGACTTGAGTTTTGTGCACAACAGTAGATATGGCTTTATTTGCAATCTTCTGCATATCCTGTTATGCCAGAACTATTTGTTAAAGATGCTTTTGTTTTTCCATTGTAACATTTTTGGTTTCTTTGTAAATTCAGATGTTCATAGGTGTGTTGATTAATGTCAGGGTCTTTGATTCGATTCTATTGGTCCACTTGTCTGTTTTTATGCGAATAGCAAGCTGTTTTTAGTTCTCTATAGTAGAGTCAGGGATGTTGTTGCCTTGGGAAGTTCCTTTATTGTACAGGGTTTTTTGAGCTATTCTGGATGTTTTTAGAGTTGTTTGAAATTGAGTATTTTTCTTTCAAAATCTGTGAAGAATTGTGTTAGGATGGGGATTGCATTGAATCTGTAGATTGGTTTTTGCAAGATTGTAATTTTTATTATGTTGATCCTACCTATCCAAAAGCATAGTAGGTCTTTCCATTTTCTGATATATTCTTAAATTTCCTTCTTTAGAGACTTAAACTTCATGTCATACAGGTTTTTCACTTGTTTGTTTAGAGTTACCCCAAGATATTTTATAGTTGTGGTTATTGTAAAGGTGGATGTTTCTCTAATATCTTTCTCAGCCCATTTATAATTTGCACATAGAAGAGCTACTGATTTTTTTATTGATTTTTATTGAGCTCTACATTTTTTCTTTGCTTCCCTCCATGCCTCTTCCCTGCCCTCTTCAACCCTCCCCCAAAGTCCCCATGCTCCCAATTTACTCAGGAGATCTTGTCTTTTTCTACTTCCCATGTAGATTAGATCTATGAGAGCTACTTTTTTTTTTTTGAGTTGATCTTGCCACATTACTGAAGGTGTTTATGAGCTGTAGGAGTTTACCGGAAGAGTTTTTGGGGTCACTTATGCAAACTATTTTATTATCATCTGCAAATAGTGAAAGTTTGACTTCTTCCTTTCCAATTTGTATCCCCTTGATCTTCTTTTGTTTTTTATTCCTCTAGCTAGAACTTCAAGTACTATATTGAATAGATATGGAGAGAGTGAACAGCCTTGTGTTGTTCCTGATTTTAGTGGAATTACTTTGAGTTTCTCTCCATTTAATTTGATGTTGGATGTCATTGGCTGTCTGTTTTAAGCCATGCCACATTGGGCTGCCATATGTTGGGAGCCACCTTTTTGGGGTGACTTCTGCCAGGCTCCTAGCCATGGTGGGTTCACATGTTCCGGCGTAGGGAATAGGATTAGAAAAGGTAGGTGTAAGAAAAGAGATAAGAAAGAACCACAGAGAACCAGAATAGTGTCGGGAGGACCACTCAGTGCATCTGAGTTCTCCCATGTTTAATTTTCCATACACTTTTATACACAGTAGAAAATAGGGGAGAGGAGGCAAAAGATTGCCTTTACATGGTAGAAAGGACAGACATCCTTTCCAGCTCAAGCACTAATTAAGCCAGGGCTGAGATCAGCACCAGTGATTGTTTAAAAGAAGCATGTTCCAGTGTTGCACCGTAGACCTAACTTCACACAGCTGAAGTTTTTGCTGTAGATGGAACCAGTTTTCACCACTGAGATTTTGCAAATAGAATGAAGAGCCCATATAGGAAAGCACACAATCCAATCATGAATTCTGAACATGCTCCACATCCTATCATATATTTATCGGAAGAAAATTATGAATTCTATTGCCTGTTGTTGTTTGAATTCAATTTCTGCCCATAGGTTGGCCAACTGAAAAGCTAGATATACAGGGTCACTATGAGGGGCATTATAAAAATAGGAAAAGAATGCATAAAATAGATCTAAATATTAATGGTTTCTCATTGTTCCTACAATCCATAGAAAATAGAATGTCTTTAAGAGTGTCAATGCTATAAAATATATGTATTCTTCACATATGTTAAAGTTATTCATGTCAAAGAGGAGAAAGTGTAAATTATTATAAAAAGATTATGCAAAATTAGTAAGGTAATTTTTTGTCCTAACACTCAAAAGACTTAGGTACTGACAGTTTCAGGTATGCTTCGATGACATAGCCAACTTATATATTAATAAATAAACAAATTAATTCATTATTAGTTGATCAATAATTAAGGCAATTGAATAAAACAGTTCTCCTCTACTAGTTTTTCTGTGTTTTGCTAAATAAAAACCTCATCATGAGTGTCCGCTCATGTAGAATTAAACTCTCCACAGAATTTTAAAGCAAAGCACCCTTGGAGCATAAAGCATCCTTTTCTTGGAAGAGTGATGCATCTTAAGTGGCTTAGGGGCTGGAACCCATGGTTACGGTTTGTGATGGAATACAAAAAGGACAGATGCATAGTAAGAGAGACGATGAACCTTGGACCAAGTGGAGTTCACTAACAGGCTACAACTTCTGATAGCTGTAAGCTCATGATGTTTACTGGGTACAGCACAGGGGGAGCTAGTCTTAGTAAGAGGTCTCCGTAGGTAAACATCCCCATCCAGGAAAAGGAAGCTGCAGTTTCTAGTCAATGCAAGCACTTATGGTTCATATACACTCACACTTGAAACCTGTAAAAAAGCTTTCCCTCTTGAACTGGCCAATATAGGTAATGACTTTTACAACTTACCACAGACCAATTTGCCTGGGAGTCATTCACAGAACTTGCCTATGTCAGAACACACATAAGCTCAGGACTTCGCGTGCTCAGTTTCCTCCTCCCCCTAAAGAAAGGAGGTATTATAATAGATAATAAAGGTAATGTGTCTCCAGTTAGAATGAAATCTACAGGTTGACTAAAAGACATTTTCAAAATGCCAGGCATTCTAAGCTCTGGCATTTCAGCCATGGCTCCAAAACACACTACCTGCTTGTCACTTATTATTTCTTAGGAAGGCATTGATTCCCCTATATTTATGTAGGACTTTTCTGTGTTCTTCTAAAAGATACAAGATTGAAACAATCTCATCAATTTGGAAGTAGAGATCTTAATATATTTTCAAAGTATAACATTGAGTTTTCACAAGAATTTTAATTATTTGTTATGTTTTGAAATTATCATTTCCTAGTTTATTCCTTCCCTTTTCTCACACCATTCATTGATCTTATTTAAATCTATGACCTCCTTTTTAATTACTGTTTCCTATATATTTTGTACAAATGAATACAGCCTAATTAGAGTATAAATGTTTGTGTTTTCAAAGGTGGCCATTTAGTGTTAGGTAACCAACCGGTGTGCTCTTTCCTCGGGAAAAATCTTTCTTCCACACTCATAATCCTTAGTTGCTTAAATCAATTTGTCTAAGGTTGAGGCCTCCAGGACTTTAACTCATTCACATGATCATATATAATACAATCCTGGCACATATGACTGAGGAATGAATATATTTTAATATTAATATATTGATATTATATTAATTTTAATATATTTTAATATTAGCATTTGAAAATACCTACATGATAAGGAATTCTAGAATAGTTTAATTTCTACATATTGAAAAGTTTACAAGAGTAAATACAAAGATGTCAAATGAAGCTAAAAATAAATACAATAAAGGCTAATACAAAATTCTTAATATTGTCCACCTCTGGGAAGTCAAGGAAACTTGCTGACAGAGTTGAGTGAGTAGGTTTACCACACTATAAGACCTCTTAAATTTCCTGAACTATGTTGAGTTGCAATTTATAAATAATTATAGTTCTGTACATGTATATAGAGTGTTTCATAAAGTAAATATTGTTATTTAAATAAACAATAAAAGAAAGTAAGTGACTTTGAATTTTTGAATATCTTAAAAAGCAAGGAAGGTCTAAATATTATGACTTTATAATGACATCAGTTTCTTAAAGTGTACAATTTTTCGGTACACTTTTTTTCCATGAGGAAATCTTTGTTTCCTGTACATGCATGAGTAAACAGACCCTTTATTAGATATGCAAAGGAGGTAGAAGTGAGATCATATTTGTGAGGGTTTTTGTAAAGGAAGAGGAGGATTAAAAGGGGGTCCTTGATATTAAATCCAAGGATATTAAGGGACTAAAATAACTATAGGGAAAAATTACCATATGAATACATGCATGAGAAAATACTTAACAAAAGTGACTAAGCAAAAAACTTTTAGTACACTTTTGTGAGGTGTGGGGGCATAGGCAGGAGAGATGGCTCAACAGATGAGTGCACTTGTTACTCTTTCATCTGGGTTTCTTTCCCAGAACTGACATGGTGGCTCTCTCTGCCCGTAACAATAATTCCAGAGGACTCATGCACACACATGGTACAAATACACCTGCTGAGAAATATACACGTACACATAAAAATCAGATCAATTATAAAAATTGAAGTGCACACCTTTCAGATATTTCAAAGATTTGTGTATGAAAGTGGGCCACTCAAGAAGAGCAGAATAAAAGGTAATTGATCATAAAAAAATAGCATTGCTATGATGGAAGAGGTGTCTCACAGATAATGCGTTTAAGCAGAGCAGTGGAAACACTTGAACAGAACACATCCATAACCAAACGCAATGCCCACATCACTAATACATGTAAACAGGAGTTGTCATTCTGTGAATGAAAATGAGAAAAGCCACAGCTATCGTGTACCTGAAAAACGGCTTCCTCTATTGATACCTGTGAAGTTCATCAAAATACTGTGCATTATGATAATAATACTGTAAGGACATGGAAAATTTTAAGAAACTTTGCTTGATCAAGAGCTGGTTAAAGCACTGCACTGGGTTCAAGAAACTTTGCAAGATCAAGAGCTCGTTGAAAACAGGAACCTCTGCAAAAGTATAAACCACGAAATTTTCCTAGAGGCTAGCCACCTGTCGACACCCAGCTTTGTGGTCTAAACAGAAGCAGGAGTAACTGCTTGGGGGGAAGGCAAGGGGCATGCACAAAAGCAGAAGTAGACACTTACCTGAGGAAGGGGGTATGCAGAAGGAGTCTATACCCTGTACTCAGCAAAACTAACGCCATTGACCCTAAGTAAACCTGGTTTGCAGATTTGCTTATGTATATCAACTCCAAATGAGAAACAGGAGCTCTCCCCACTATGCTGCGTCATGAGTGGTGGCTTTGAACTCCCAGCAACTAGTTTGAATTTTGTGTGCTGAATAAACGTTGCTTTTGCATTCTGGACTTGACAAGATTCCAGTGGTGGTCTCTCTGGGGGTCTGAACTTGGGCACAACAAATACATGTTTAAAAAATACATAATTATGACACAATTCTGGTGTGGGATTTCCCTCTGTATACTGTGATTACCATAAATTAATAAAGAAACTGCTTTGGACCTATAGCACAGTAGAACTTAGGTAGGCAGAGAAAACTAAACTGAATGCTGGGAGAAAGAAGGATGGAGTTGGAGAGAAGCCATGTAGCCCCACTGGAGACCAGATGCCACCACTTTAGCTGGTAAGACACAGCCACGTGGCAATACCCAAATTAATAGAAATGAGTTAAATTAATATGTAAGAGCCAATAAGAAGCTAGAGTGAATGGGCCAAGTAATGATTTAATTAATACAGTTTCTGTGTGATTATTTTGGGGCTAAGCAGCCTTCTTACTACACAGTTCAGGTAGCAGACACTATCAGGGGATGAATAGGACTCAGTGGATTCTCTTCCAAAGTAGTCTTTAATGTTGATTATAATCAAAATACTTCTGATTTTACAGAATTTTACAGAAAGGTCCATGGGTACAATTTTACTTGTTGCTGAAATTTGAAACTCTTTTATTCTCTATATCTGTGAGTTTCACAATTAAAATATTTAAATATCCCAATATCCTTATATTATTAATTGTCCTGTCCTTTACCCTCAAGACTTGGCTATGGTCCAAAATAAGTCCAGATGTCTGCACAGCAGGTAGCCTTCATGACCCAGTTTGGGTCTGGTATGACATTGGCTGTTAAAATATTTTGACAATCACCCCTGTGGATACCTACATTTCCATGCAAAATGTCATGTTCATCTATATTAATATAAAAAATAATCCAGGTAATTCCCTCATATTGTCCCCAAAGCATTTTCACTCTGACCATTGTCCAATATAACCAGTAGTTTGAATTGCCCTATCCCCATTGGAGCATCTGTGACCTTCTTCTGTCCTTCCTTCCTTCTTTCCTTCCTTCCTTCCTTCCTTCCTTCCTTCCTTCCTTCCTTCCTTCCTTTCTCTTTACTTGAGTGGGTGTGGCATACAACTAAAGCTTTCACATCTCTGCCATATTTGAGCTCTTGCTTTTGCTTCATTTATTAGTTTTCTTAAACACAAATGTTAATATTTCCAAGGCCTGCCAGCTCTCATGTTATCACCCTCAGATTCCTTCTTGCTCACCTGTCCTGTGTAGTGGGAATGCAGGTCCCAGAGCAGGAGCTGTGATGCTAGATCGTGCAGGAGACACGACTCAGCTCCACCGAGGGAATGTTGTCTACCTTGACAATATCTGAACAGTGCTGTTTGTAACTTGATCTTTTTATTTCATGGGGTCCAAACTGCCTTGGATCTTCTCAATATCTTCAAACAAGATATTGATCTGTTAGCCTGCTGGCATCTAGACCAAAAATTTGTGAGTACCTTTAGCCTCATCTCACCTACTTATTTTTGATTTCACCAAGTTTGGGAGTCAGTCTTGTGCCCATAATGGACTTTACTGTTTGCACAGGTGACCACTCAGAGGCCCACATTAGCCCATTTTTTGTGTTATCTGATCATCTCTATGCATCTCTCTACTCCTCAATCTGTTCCCTCTATAGCCAACTTTACTCAGAATGTACATCCAAAGTAGTCCTTGGGTGGTTGTTAAAAGTTGACCTTCAAAAGTTCACAAAATGAAATCTGACTTTTTCTCTCTTTTTTTTTTTTTGCAAGGATGTTTACTATTGGAATTTCTTTTTTCTTCTTTTATAATTTCTTCTGCTAGTATAAGTTGACACTATGTATCGAGGCAGAAAATAACTGACCAGAATGACTGCATAGCCTTTTGACTCTGTTTATTCTTCTCTTCAATCTTCCTGGATTTCTCACCAATTTTATGTCCTCATTCTCCTCCTCCTCTTCATCCTCATCCTCATCCTTCTTCTCTTCCTCCTTTTAACTCACTGAATTCAGTTAATGCTGCCTATGTAGGCATGAGTGTGTTGGCATCCATGGGAACATGGGGAACCTCCCCTAAACTATACCCCTGTTATAAACTGATTTTTGCCATCTCTATTAGCCAATAGCTCTCAGCTATGAGTAGGGTTTCTGACCACCTTTCTTCTTAGTGCTTACTGGGTTTACATGTGGCTGTGAAGACAACCACAGCAGCTGTGAGTTTATGGGTTTATGGTCCTGACATATAAGGCACTATTTTGTAGTGGTTCTCCCCAACTTGTATCTCTTAAAATCTATCTATCCTCTCTTCCACAGTGTTTACTGTGACTTATCAATGGGGGAAACATTAATCTGTCCTTTAATAAGACTATAATCTTATTGTACTTGTGTACTACTTCAAGTTCACAGAAATCTAGTTAGTTGTTTTGTGTATGAAAACTCATTATGTTATTAGATTGGAATCAATTAATAATAACTGCATTTAGAAGCATCACTTCTAAAAGTTGACATTTTTAAGAGACTTGTGTGAAACTACGTAGACAAAACAAGGAGGTTTCAGGAAACATAAGAAGAAGGCAGAAGTAGGCAGTTAGCCATGATTCAGGGAACCACTGACATGTCATTTCCTTCATATCCTTACTCCAAGTCACTCTTCCTCTCCTCTTTATCAATGACTTTCCATGTGCATGCCTCTTTATACACTGTATATTTGAAATGTGTCATCAAGTTTCTTGTTCCTACCTCACTTCAATGTACATATATACTTTGAGTACCTTTAATTGACTGAAAATTCTGCTTCCTAGTAGAAATTATATACATATACAATATTCTACCACTGATGGTGTCCCTATAGATTAGGTGTCCATCACTGGCCCAATAGTCACACCAAGGAGCAATATCACCAGATACAAATACACCCATTGTTCAGTTTTAGCAGGCACAACTAACTAACTTAAGAAATATGGTTTTAGGTAGAGAGAAAATGCAGGAGATGTCTACTCCACATTTTTTTATGTATGCATTTCAGTTCTCACTCCATGGATCTGATATTCAGTGTTAATTCCTGTCAAATCCTGGAATACATTTTATGTATTTTTAAGTTTTCTTTGAAATATTTTATTGATATAACTCATGTATCATACATTTAATGTGTATGAGTCAATGTATTTCATTATGCTTTTAGAGTTATAAAACCATAAATACAATCTAAAGTTGAATATATATGTGCCCACTGAAAGAATTCAAAATCATATACTCTGGCAGTTCATCAGGAAACTTAATCCTATACTTAGCATAAGTTTTCAAGTTTTATGCCTTCTACAGCATGCATTCCTACTTTATTTA
Organism: Ondatra zibethicus; assembly: GCA_004026605.1. Taxonomy (NCBI): domain Eukaryota; kingdom Metazoa; phylum Chordata; class Mammalia; order Rodentia; family Cricetidae; genus Ondatra; species Ondatra zibethicus. The sequence continues at coordinate 52,660 of PVIU01011928.1, forward strand.
TATTTCATTTTTTGTTGTCTCAAAATCAGCAATATAAAGAATCTTTACAAATCGTTAAATTTTTAATATATTATGAATAACATAAAATAAAATTAATTAAAAGGCCATAGTAACCTATGGAGTACATTAGAATCTGAAATTTAATTAAGCAATAAGAAAAAGATACATGAACATTTTTATTAAAATTCTGATTAGCAATAATGCAGATTAAAAATATGGTTTTCCCTATTATTGTTCTGCTATTTTAAAGCATTTTAATTATCAAATAAGCTTACATATGATTATTTCATAAATGTATATAATCCATTACATTTACTCTTTCCATGCACAGCCTTATTTCTCTTCTGTACTTACAACCTTACTACTTCCCCCTGTAAGTCCATGCTTCAGATACATGTCCTCATAAAATTTATTTTCTGACCTGATAATTATAATCAGCCAGGGTTTTCTGTATAACAATTTGTATGGGATTATTAATTGGAGTTGAGGGTCTACTAGTGGGTATAAAACTGAAGGAATCAACTCCCTGTCACCCAGAATCTATCTATAGACAATGGTTTAATATTGACAGTGGGTAACTCTCAAACTCCTCCAAGTTCAATTTTATTAAACAGCCAATTCTCGTGTAGATCCAGTGCAAATGACTGCATCTTGTGTTTATTCTTGATTGCAGTAGGTGGATCTTGCCTTGAAGATAACATTTTCCCGTATCTTCTGGCTCTTATATTCTTTACCTCCCACATCTATATTGTTCCCTGGATATTAGAGGGAATACCATAAATGTCTTATTCAGGAATGAACAGAACTATTACTTATTGTGAGAAACGCCAATGCCCATAGGTCTCTGCATTCACCACCAGTAATGAGAAAGAAGATCTTCTCTGATTAAGGGTATGAGTCATAATGTCTCCATGAGTATAAACATAAATATTTAGAGGTCTGTTCTATACTCAATAAACATAGTTAAAAAGCAGAATTAGCTCCTCTCTAATCTGCGATTCCTCTAACCATATGTTTTTGGCCAGATTTCCAGTACCAGCTATGGGTTTCCTCTGGCAAAGCAGTCCTTAAATCCAACCACAGAGTGACTGGCTATCTCCATAACCATCTTGCCACTCAAGAATTAATGTTGTCTGGGAAACCCGGAAGTGCTCCAAGTTCAATTCTATTGACAAACCAACTCCTTTGTATAGCCAGTGCAAACAACTGTAGCCCATGTCTGTTCCTGATTGCAATGGATACATCTTCCATTAAACATGATATTTTGCATTGTCTTCCCATATTTTCTGGCTCTTTCTTTTTCCTCCACATTATGTATTCTTCCCATGAACAAGGTTTCCTATCAGGCTGGTGTTGTAGTTTGCTGTTTTGACAGCTGATTAAGAACATCAACAACTTTTCCCCTCAACCATTCAATTAATGTCATATGGGATTATGAAATCTAACCTCAGTTCAATTCTGGTTTGACTTCCTTATAACTTTCAATCGGTGTGCACAGTGTTTTCTGCATTGGGTACTCCCTGTTTAGTTATGATGGGAAACTGAGAAGGATGGCAGGAATCCATATTATTTAAGAGAACTCTGAGGAGTCTCTGGCCAGTATATCAAAGTATGTATCCCCTAATCGATACTTGAATTTTAGTTTGATAGCCCATCATTAACAGGAGCAGAATAATACAGCCTTCATGAGTACCTGCCTTTAGTTATTAGAAGTTTTTACTTGGGGCTGGAGAGATGGCTCAGAGGTTAAGAACACTGCCTGCTCTTCCAAAGGTCCTGAGTTCAATTCCCAGCAACCACATAGTGGCTCAAAACTATCTGTAATGAGATCTGGTGCCCTCTTCTGGCCTGCAGACATACATGGAGGCTGAACACTGTGTACATAATAAATAAAGAAATCTTTCAAAAAAAGATGTTTTTACTCATTCTTTGAAAATTTCATATAGGAATAAAATGTACTTTAGTCATATCCATACTCCCATCTCCTGTACTCTCTGTATCCATCCAGAATATATCTCCCAACTTCAAGTCTTCCCTTTTAGTATAAACTACATCTATTTATATACTTTTTATTTTCATTGAAAATAATTTTTCATGTGGTATATTCTGATAATTGTTTTCATTACAAGTTTTCTCCCAGTTCTTCCCCACCTCCCCACCATCTCAGCTTCCTGTCCTCTTTCTCTATTTTTAGTAAACAGACATGACAATAAAAAAACTAAACAAAGTGAACAGATAAGGAATATAAAAAGAAAACCAAAAATTAAGTAAAGTAAGCAACACACACACACACACACACACACACACACACACACACACACCTATAAAAATACAAATTAGAAATCATAATATGTTAGCCAAAGAAAAGTAAAGTAAAAAATAGGCTTGGAGAAGAAAAGAAAAAAAGATAAAGAAAGACCTTTAAAAAAGAAATAGTGTAGCCTGGTATGGTGGCACACACCTTCAGTTCCAGCACTTAGAAAGCAGAGGCAGGCAGATCTCTATGAGTTCAAAGCCAGCCAGGTCTACAGAATGAGTTCCAAGACAGCTAAAGATACACAGAGCAATCCTGCTCAAAAAACCAAAAAATAAAAATAGAAGAAATAAAAAAGCCATGTAAATATGAAAAAATACATAGAGAATCTGGATAATGTATGCTATTTTTTTATTTTGAGGAAGAAGTAGCAACTGCTAAAAGCTATTTGATTATAAATACTTCTTTATTAATCCAACCTATATATTTTTTAAAATGCCTTCACCTCAATATTTAAGATATAAATATGTTACTTTTTAGAAGAGGTTTTGATTTTATTTCCACAGGAAATAAAAGGCTGTGGATTCATTCTAGATTTAAAAAAATAAGGTTTTATTGAGAAAGACCCCCCCTGAAAAATCCCCAATGGGAACAGATGGCCCAGATGACCCAATATTTCAGAGCACCTCCCTTGCAGTTCCTTTGAGTTCTATATCCAGAACAGTTTCAAGACTGATGTCTGAGATAATCCAGCCTCACAGAATATTCCAGTCAGGATTTGAAAATAATCCTAAATATTCTTTGTGGCCTCATAAGATTATCAGCACTCTAATCAACAGGAAGTAGCCTAGAAAACTATGTCCACATTCCCAAAAAATGGATTATGGAAGTTTGTCTTTGTTTAGAGTGTTGATTACAAGGTTGTTATGGATAATTATCAGAAAAAACTAAACAAAGGAGATTAGATTTTTGAGTCCTTGTTTTGAAAAGAAAAAAGGGGGAAATGCTGTGAGATAATTTTCTTGTACACTGTAAAGGTTTCTCACTCATATTGGTTTAATAAAATGCTGATTAGTCGGTAGCTGGGCAGGAAGTATAGGTGGGGTAACAAGACTAAGAGAATTCTGGGAAGAGGAAAGGCCAAGTCAGTCATGAGTCAGATGCAGAGGAAGCCAAATGAGAATGCTTTGCTGAGAAAAGGTACCAAGCCATGTGACTAAAGATAGACAAGAATTTTAGGCTAATTTAAATTGTAAGAGCAAATTAATGATAAGCTTAAGTTAGTAGGCCAAACAATTTATAATTAATATAAGCCTCTCCGTGTTTCTTTGGAACTGAATGGCTGTGGGATGGGGGCAGCACAAAAACTTCCACTTACATCCTTCATCCCTATTGACTCTTACAACCTTTCTGTCTTGTCTTCTACTAGTTCCTTGATCCTTGAGGAGAGGGTTTATAGAGACATCCTATTTATCACTGGGTATTCCAATGCCTCTCACTCTGTGCTCATTGTCCAGCTGATATTTTTTGTATTAGTTCCTGCATGAGGAAGCTTCTCTGATGTTGGCTCAACAAGACACTGATCTACGAATGTAGAAGGAAGTCATGGGAGTTATTTTACTGCTCTGCTCCCCAATCAGAAAAGTAGTATTTGGATTTACCCTAGGTCCGTGATCTAACTAACTAGTCTTAGGTTTGGTATACCTGAGCAGTATCAGCCATGGATTCTAACTCATGGGGTGGTGCTGCGGGAGCTCCTTCCACTCCTTCAACCAATAGCCTTTGAGATACCAGCCCACTGGGGCATGATCTCTTTCTCTTTAAAAAGCAGTGGCAGCCCTCTGCTCACTCTCTTGCTTCAGACTCTGGTTCTGCGACTAGACTCCTTTCCTGATTGTGTATAGGGCTGTTGTCTGGACTGCGTTCTGTAAGTTTTTCCTCCCAAATAAATAACCCTTTTAATAATAATTCCAAGCTGGTATGGGATTGTTTTGCATACTAGGGTGGGCCTCAAATCCAATCAGACAGTGGTTGGCATGTATACTTTATTATTGATTTTATTGAGCTATACAATAAAATCTGCTCCCTTCCCTGCCTCTCTCCTCCCCTTCAACCCTCTCCCATGGTCCCCATGCTCCAAATTTACTCAGGAGATCTTGTCTTTTTCTACTTTCCATGTATATTAGAGTCATGCATGTCTCTCTTTGGGTCCACATTGTTGTCTAGGTTCTCTGAAATTGTGAATTGTAGACTGATTTTCTTTGCTTTTTGTCTAAAAGCCACTTAGGAGTGAGTACATTTGATATTTGTCTTTCTGGGTTTGGGTTACCTCTCTCAATATGATGTTTTCTTGATCCATCCATTTGCCTGCAAATTTCAAGATGTCATCATTTTTTTCTGCTCTGTAGTACTCCATTGTGTAAATGTACTATATTTTTTAAATCAGTTCTTCAGTCAAGGTACATTTAGGTTGTTTCCAGGTTCTGGCTCTGAAAAACAGTGCTGCTATGAATATAGGTGAACATATATCCCTGTATAATTGAGCATCCTTTGGGTATATACCCAAAAGTGATATTGCTGGGTCTTGAGGAAGGCTGTTTCCTAATTTTCTAATAAATTGTCATACTTATATCCAAGAGGTCTGTACCAGTTTGCACTCCAACTGGCAATGCAGGACTGTTTCCTTTACCCCACAATTTTTCTAGCATAAGTTGTCATCAGTGTTTTTAATGTTGGCCATACTTACAGGTGTAAGATGGAATCTGAGAGTCATTTTGATTTGCATTTCTCTGATGGCTAAGGATGTTGCACATTTCTTTAACTTCTGGAGGCATCACAATCCCTGACTTCAAACTCTACTACAGAGCTACAGTACTGAAAACAGCCTGGTATTGGCATAAAAACAGACAGGAGAACCAAGGGAACTGAATCGAATACCCAGATATTAATCCACACACCTACAAACACCTAATTTTTGACAAAAAAGCAAAAAATATAAAATTGAAAAATGAAAGCTTATTCAACAAATGGTGCTGGCATAACTGGATATCAACATGTAGAAGAATGAAAATAGATCCATACCTATTGCCATGCACAAAACTCAAGTCCAAATGGATCAAAGACCTCAACATAAAGCCAACCACACTGAACCTCATAGAAGAGAAAGTGGGAAGTACACTTGAGTGCATTGGCACAGGAGACTACTTCCTAAATATGACTCCAGTATTGTTTGACTTTCCATATTCACCCACAATTTCCTCCATTCCCTACCTACCTTATTTTTTTCCAACACTTGTTCTAGTTACTTTTTTGTTCCTGTGATTTAAAAGCTTTAACGAAAATAACTCAGGAGAAAAAAAGGTTTATTTTGCCTTATAAGTCCAGAGAGACTGAATGCGTTGTGGCAGACATGGCAAATGCAGGAAAGTGGAACATCAGCAGAAGCAGGAAATGTCCCATACATTCAACACATTTCATACAGCAGAAAGAGAGAGAGAGAAAAAAAAACCGGACGTATGGTGAGGCTATTAACCCTCAAAGCCTGTCCCTAGTGACATCCTTCCTGCAACAAGACTTTTCCTGCTAAGGATGATGTGCCTCTGCCCGTGTCACCAAAGGAAAATCAAATATGCCAACATACCAGAATAGGGGATACTTCTTATTCAAACCACAATATTCAACACCTATTACAAGTAGTCTCATGTCCACCTCATGGTACCAAACATCAAAAAACAAAAACAAAAACTAAACAAACAGAAACCTCCATAAACTTTACCAGTCTTAACAGTACTCAGTTTAGTCCAAATCTCTTCTGAGAATTCAAGCAAAGAATTAACAGTGACCCTGTAACCCAAACCACAATTTTGCTTCCAACATACATTGGTATGGAATATACATCTTCGTTATAAAAGAAAGAAACAGTGGGAAGGAGAGAATTCTCCTTTATGAAGAGGAGAGACTGGACCACAGCAAGCCTGAAGCTCATCAGGGAAAACAGCAAATACTGTAGATACATGCCCAAGGTCAGAAACTTCAGTTCCAAAAGTTTGAATTGCTCTGCCCTTCCAGCATCGCTGCCTGCAATAACATCTCCCTTAGACTGTTTCTAATCTCTGTATGCAGTTCTTTCTGACAGATCTCTCACCAGTCCGCCATCTCCGACCCCTTAGGTACCACTATGCAACCCAAACTTTGTCTCACAGTTTCACACAATGGCTTCTCCGGGCTACTTCACAGGCACTCCAGCCCTGGCGACACAGACACACTGATCAGCCTTAGCCACACAATGATAGGCCTTAGCCATTGTCTGAATCTGCATAAGAATCCACCGTTTTCCTGGCTTTGCATCTTTCTTGCTCTTAACTCGGTATCCCGCACACTACCAAGTTCATACGCCAGACTGTACCAGAACCCGCCCCAATGAACTACAGTTGCAGCAGTGTTTGAAGTGAGCGAAAAACATTCCTAGACAAATTATGTCTAGGAGCATGCAGACAGTTGGGCTCTATACTCCATCTGGAGGCTTAGCTGAGTGTGATCTTGCCCTCGGGACATGTTTTATATTGTTTCATTCTAGATGGTGTGCTTTATCATTAATAGAAAGAATCTCCTTAAATCTCTTTGGCTTGACTGCAATATTAAGCTTCCTTTCCTGGGCTCTTTTACTCTCTACATTTAGCATTTTTTTTTTAAATTTCTTTCTCTGCCGTTTCTGCCTCTTTTCACTGTAGACTTTCATAAAAGAATTACCAATAACTGGTACCAATATTATACTGCCTCGAAACATAGTCTATCCCAAAGAAATTAGTTACTTTTTAATTCAATCTCAAACAAGTTAACAGAGCATAGGTTAAACAGGGGCATATTCTTTGGGGAAATTCCTTGTTAGTAGACTATTCCAAGCTGCTAATATTTCCTTGATTGTACCTAAAACCTCATCATGTGAGCCTCCATTGCTTGCATTTTTTTTTTACTACAGTCTACAAGACTTCCATGGGAAAAGCCTACTACCTATCACAAAGTTCCAACGCTGTTCTCATTTCTTCAAGAAGCAACCTAGTCAGGTTCTGCATAGACGTAATCCTATTCCCTGATTCTATACTCTTTACGACTTACTTTCCTGCGACTGTCAAAAACTGCGCTACTAAAAGGAATTTGAATCAGAAAGAACATGTTTTAACTTCTTGCTCGAAAGAAATAAAGTCCATCATGACCGGAGAAGACACATCAGCAGCAAGGGAGACAAAGGCAGCAGGAACATATAGCATTTTTATTTGTAGTTTGAAGTAGAAAGAAATAACAAGAAATGCTACAAGGCAATAAATCTAAGTGACACTCCCAGTGATATACTTTCCTCAGTAGAGGTTCCTCCCCTTATAGGATCCATATCCTTCACTAAATAATGTAACCAAATGGATACCAAGTGTTCATTTATGAGACTATGGAGGACATTTTCACGTCTTCAAAAGACTCCAATTTTATTTCTGTCTGAGACATATCATCCAGTGCTTTGCTTAATGTTGTTAGATAAACTAGGCATTTAATAAGTGCTGCAGGACATTGCCATTTTTTGATTAAGAATGGTTTTGCAGTTCTGACTTCTAATATATCTCCCTGTGACAAACTTGGGCAGTCATAGTTGATGTGTTGCGTGCTCTTCTATTTAGTATCAATTGCAAATGAAATAAAGAACTTATAGCATAAAATCAGTTCTTAGCTTCAAGGCAGATTTCTCTCACCTTTGAAAATGTTATCACATTTAAAGAGAAAAATGAGATTTTGTACTTTGAAGTTGCAGCTTTTCTCCTTAACTCCAAGAATACTGTCTTTAAGAAAATGACTTAGTGCAGACAGATCAAACAACACAACTGAAGTATGACTTTATTCTTTTAGAGATAACTTTCGATGTAAAGAACAAACCCGAGAGAAGAAAGAGCAGTTCAGAATTTAGAGCTTTGAATTTATAACAATTTATCCATTATTCTATTTTCATAAATTGATGCAAACTTCAGGGTTGAGCTCTGTTAATTTTCATGCATGGCAAATGACATTTTTAGAAGTACCTCTGTGTTCTACTAATTTCCACCTGTCATTTAATTGTACAAGGTAAGGACAGTTATATGGCATTTTGGTATAAGACTACATCTCACCTCTTCCTCAAGAGGTTGTCACAGTAGGATAAGAGTGTCCATTTAAGCAGGCAATCCACCAGGACTGGACAGAGCAGAAATACATCGATCATCAGCATCAGCATTAGAAAAGTCTCAAATTTTCTTAAATCATTTGTTGTGTATTTGGTTCAGAACTTATAACACACAGTGATACACTGAAGAATAGATTACATCATAGCATGGCTGAGAAAAGGTAAGATACACACCTAGGACTACCCCAGACCTCTTCTGGGAAGTTGTTATACATAACAAAACCATGGGGAAAGACCTAGGAACCTTCTGCTCCTCCTCCTCTTCTACTTAAAGAGCAAGATATTATTTTTCTTGATTTTGCTTCTCGCAAAATTTTATTTTCTTTACAGGCTATTGCCAATGCTTTTAGTTATACTCAGAATATGAGAACAGGACCGTATTTGTTGCAGTATTTCATTTGCATTTTAATAAATAAAGCTTACTTGTAGGTCAGAAAATAAAATAGCCCCACTGACTCCCACCTCTACATCAGTCCAAAATGCCAATTCTGCCTCCACGAATCTCAGAATGAGGCTGGAAGCTGTCTCCTACCATCTTATATGCCTCTCTAAAGCTGGAATTAAAGGCGTGCACCTCCGGGATTACAGGCATGCACTTCCCAGTTTGTATGGCAATTTAGTATGGCTACTGTGATTAAAGGTGTGTGATACCACTGCCTGGTCTGTAAGGTTGATCAGTGGGGCTGTTTATTTTATATTTATTTTGCAGTAGATGTCAACACAGAAACTCAGAGTATTAGAGACATCAGAATATTCAGCCTTATGCATGATGTGTAGACTATAAAGCTCTTCCCAGGAATTAGAGATCCATAGAGGAGAGGTGGAAAGACTGAACTCATGGAGACTGCGACAGCATACACAAACAGGAACAAACTCAAGCTAGAGAGAATATCAGCATGAAGGATGGAAAGTGAGCATAAGACTCTCTCTCTCTCTCTCTCTCTCTCTCTCTCTCTCTCTCTCTCTTTGTGTGTGTGTATGTGTATGTGGAGAGAGAGATAGGCAGATAGGGAGAGAGACAAAGAGACAGGGATAGAGAGAGACAGAGACAAAGGCAGATTGTATTTGGGTGTGGAGGCAAGGTTAGTTCTTAGAAACATAGGCAGAGAAACAAATATAAGCAAATACATATAGTAACTTCTCAACAAACAAAAAATTGAAAATAGATTTTAAAAGTTCTCTTTTTACTCTTCTTGTTCCTCTGAGATAAAATGTGGTATGGTGAAGAAGTCCAGAATTCTTGGACATATTATTGGACTTTCCCCCTTTTCAGTAGCAGTTTATGAAACTATTTGGAAATACGTTAGAGATTTTCAAAGTCGAAAGTTTGAAATCTATTAAGATCCTATACTCCTTATAGTCTCTCAGAATTTCCCTTCAGGTTCCTTTATGTATGTGCTGATTCTCCAAGCAGTCTGACTTCTCCCCAACTGTGGGCAGAGGGGAGGAGGGGAAGTTCCTTCTAAGAAACTCTTGCCCTGGTGTGGCTGCCAGACAACATTGTTCTTCACCTCGCAATTTCTTGGCAGGGACTTGAGAGCCTGGTCCCAAGTTGAACTGAAGAAACATTTTCAGTTTACTTTTGTCACTTGAGGTATCTGTATCTCTTATATTTCCCTAATAAAATTCAATTTAAGTAATGATAAAATCTCTAGCTCCTTCAACAAATTACATGAAAATCAAAATAGCATAAAACCCATATCTGTCAGTGATCATAAAGGAATAGTAGTGAGTTCCTTGTTATATAGTTTTAAATAAAGACTATTTTTATTTAATATTTTTAAAGTCATTGAACATTATT